>JAPPVO010000013.1:104205967-104447316 GCA_030407325.1 Camellia japonica | reverse complement strand
CACTTCCCAAGAATCGTCGTCGTCTTGGGCTGCTGCCACTGCTTGTTGCTTAGGGTTCCACATCCAGGAGCCGGTGGCGGAGCTAGGGTTTAGGGTTTGGTGGTGATGCTTTTGAGATTGAGATAATTTTTTGAGCTCAGTAGCCATGATATATTGGTGATGTGGAATGAAATGGTGGTGAAGTGAGAGTTAAATAGAGGGATGGGCTTTACAGTGGAAATGGAGACAAAAAAACCCTAGCACCGGGCATATCACCAAGTTTTAAAATAACTACTTGGATTTTAGTAGTCATGAATGAGAGAGAGAGAGAGAGAGAGAGAGAGAGAGAGAGACTTTGAATATAATAACATGGACACCCATCTAGTTGTCTGTATGTAGAGACAATTATTTCTTACATTGGCCACAACGCCTATGTAAGAAATTTTGGAGACAACATCTTTAGAGGAAGAAGTGATGATAAAGAAAAATTAATTAAGAAATTAATGACAGTTAAAAATTTAAATAGGGGAAAATAAAATTAAAAAATTAAGAAAATATTGAAAATTTGCTATGATTATTACTAGTACTTGTCAAATGAGTTCAGAATCACTGGAATATAGTGAAATTAATGTTGCTTCAAATTTGGGTACTGTGGGTATTTCAAATGAACTTTTTCTGGGTAACCTACTCCTTTTTTGGCATTTACCATTTTGTGATGCTTGTACGAAACTAATATTGGAAATCAGTGGTACAAAATTTTAAGCAATTAGTAGTACAAAAAAAATAAGAACAAATTATAAATACATTCCCTAAAGTTTGTTTAAAATATAATTTGTTTCTTATGATTTTGAAAATTATATTCTGCACTAATTTTATAATAAATAACTCATTTTATGAATAACTCATTAAGTCAATTAACAGTTGTTAATGATATCAAAAATTTATTTCAATTAATAATTTAAGTAATTTTAATATTGTATAGGAAAACAATTAGAAATTTTATTTTTATGTTAATTCTGTTAAATAATAAAATATGACAATGAGCTATTTGTGCAGGGACAATCCATATTTTAAGCAAAATCTCAGGAGATATTTTTTTAATTTATCTAGAAAATAATGCAGGTATAACATTAATTTTCATTTTGGCTCTTTCTGTTGAACGAGCGACTGGGAATTTTGTGCACACATTAATGCTGTGTTTGGTTGTGAGATTTGAAGAGAGATTTGGAAAGGAAAATAGAAAAAATAGTTGAAATGTGAATAAAATATACTTACATTTCACTTAATTTCACACACCTTTCCCATTTTTCTTTCCAAATCTCTCTCCAAATCCCCCAACCATTTTTATGATGAAATAGTGATGTCTGTAGCGTTTTAGGTTAATACTTTTAATGATTATTATATCTAGGTATATCTAGTGGAGTATGGCATGACACTCTTCATAAGAATCACCTATATAAGTGTGAACTGGGCCGGTTCTATGAGATTTGTGAAGGGTTATAATTCTCTAGAACACTCATGAAAGACCACGTTATTCAGGGCCAAAATGAACACAATAGTGAGAACTGAACTGTGTCTGGAGATATACTGTGTGAGTTCTATTGTCTTGGTTTACACAAATAGCTGAACAGTTCAAGACATCATGTTCACTGGTTAGCTAGTTGAAACAAAGTGAAAAGTAGAAACATGGTAGCATTCAGTGGTGCAACATGAACCAATTAGTGCACTAACTAGTGTACCAACGAGTGTTATGTCATTATTATTGACCCCACTTATTATACAAATTATAAATATACAAAAATTTTAAATTATGCCACATCATATCTTAGTATAGTAGTTAGTACACTAATTGATACATATAGCATTATTCTAGTCGCATTTAATCAATGGCTCATTTGGTTCATGATATGGAATTAAAATTGAAAAACTCATAGGCGACAGTAATTTATTGATTCTATTTTAAAGTTAGTAGAACAAATAAATTTTCTTCTTTATTAACGAGAATCAGAAGCAATTGTAATTCATATGGTTTGGGCAATCTTCCAACACAAAAAAATAAGAAAGTGTGTAAAATGTGTTGCACAAAATAAAAGGGGAAAAAAAAAGAGTAATGCGGTAAAATGTTTATGTATTTTGCTACTTTTCAACGACGCATGATTGCCTATTCAGCCAAGGTGTTCAATCAAATTCTCCGTATGTCAAACGTAGAAAAAAGAAAAGGACAGTATTGTGTCATTAATAAATGACAATTAGCTCTTAAATTCATTTTCTTGTTAGTTTCTTCTCGTCCCAGAGCACGAACCATCCGCAATGAAGCTTTCATTCGTAGTTAGAAAATGAGTACTACAAGAATTTTAGACGACCGGGATTGGAAGAGTGTAATTAAAATAAGTATGAAACTTGGAAGCTAAAAAATGTTCTATAATGTCCTTGTTGAATATACCATTATTTATTTATTTTTTTTAAAGTACCAATGATTGAATTATATTTCTGTTTAATGGTTGGACAAAAAATGATTGACGAAGAAATGGTCCTCCATATGACATTGCTGTTTTCGCCTGCGACCTAAACAAGAAACACTGATCTTGACTCGTTGCATGAAACCAAGTTTCAAAGACAGGTTGTAACTAATAACTTTCCTAATCATTATGCTTAACTTTACTAATTATGTTATTTTTGTCTCTCTTTATTGAAGTATCCTATTCGATTGAAGATATTTTTTAAGCATTACCCTTGACTTAAACTAGTTTAACTTAAATTTAGTAATATAAGTTTAATACCAGTACGCTATCTTCTTCTCTTTCTTCTCCTCTTGTTTTTGGTGACTAACAAGGTTATATATAAATTATAATTAATCCATTCATTATCTGTCACATTCAAATACGATACAGTTGGATTATTGATCTTATCATTTAGAAGGATATTCTTGATTTTTGGCGTGACAAATCCTTTTCGCTGGATTTTAATAATATGTGGAATTTACATACAATAAGCTCTATTAATCAAGACAAATATAAGGTCTCCTATAAAGTTAATCGATGAAAGTTACAAAAATGTAACAGGTCAGTTCCACTGTGTAAATCCATCTTATAGCATATATATATATATATATATTATAATTAATACAAAAAAAAAATGTGACTGGTTAGTGAGACTGCTAATCCATCTTATTATAATATAATGTTTCATGTCTAGATCAAGCCAAGTGATATATAATTTTTGTAATGCTAGAAAAATTCTAAAGAATGTGCTCTTTTTTTTTTTTTTAAATGGAAAAAATATCACATCAAGGAATTGAGTTTAATAAAATAGTAAACCAAAAAATTGGCATTCAGTGAACATGAAGCTGGCATTGATTTTCTATAATTAGTATATTATATTATAACTAATAAAGATAATTTCACAGTTACAATCAATTGAATCTGTGAACTACTTGCACCTCCCACTACAACAAAAAGCACAATTGGCGACTAAAAGTTCTTTTTTCGTCGCTGAAAGTATGGTTTTTGGCGACTAAAATGGAATTAGTCGCCAAAGTTGCTCACTTTTGCCGACTAAAACAGTTTAGTCGCCGAAGGTAATGGTTTTAGCGACTAAAAGGCACTTTAGTCGCCAAATATAGGGTTTTTAGCGACTACAGGTTGTTTTGTAGCCAAAAGTGACAGTTTTTGGCGACTAAAATCATTTAGTAGCCAAAAGTGACAGTTTTGGCGACTGAAAAACAGTTTAGTCGCCTATTATAGGTGTTTTGCCGACTAAAATTTGTTTGGTCACTGAAAGTGAAGCTTTTTGGCTACAAAAACAAAATTAGTAGCTAAAGGTTAAGAATTGCCGACTAAATTGCAGTTTAGTCGTCCAAAATAGAGGTTTTGGCGACTAAATTTCAGTTTAGTCGCCAAAAGTGCTATCCTTAGGCGAGATTTAATTGTTTTAGCGACAGAAAAGAAATTAGTAGCCAAAAAATGGAGAATTGGCGACTAAAATTCAGATTTAGTCGCCAAAAGTACTATCCTATTTTTTTATAGTAAATTTTTTATTTTTTACATAAAATATATTAATAAAAATAATTATTTTTATACATACAATTTTGTATTAATACCAACGAATATAGTATATAAATAATATATGTTGCATTAATATTCATGTGATGTTGGGTGGTGTAGTGGGAACGAGTGTTGGTAAAGGCGCAGTGGAGAGCATGTGTTGGGACGTTGCAGGTTCGAACCTTGGGAGTAGCCGAGGCAAAATTTTTTTTTTTTTTTCTTCTGAAAATGGTTTTGGCGACTAAAGTCGTTGGTCGCCGAAAGGTATACGTTTTGGCAACGAAAAGTTTAGTCGCAAATGTTTAAATAATAATAAAAAAAATCACTATTGGTTAGTCGCCAAAGGTCTAATTTCCAAAAATGGAATTGCATTTGGTGACAATTTCTTTCGTCGCTGAAGACCTGTACATTGCCGACTAACCGATTTTTAGTCGCCAAAGGTATTCGTGACCATGAATTGGCGACAACAGTGGCGACTAAAAGTTTTTGTCGGGGAAAGTGGAAATTCGACCTTTGGCAACTAAAAAATGACTTTTGGCGACTAAAAATTTAGTCGCCAAAGGTGTATTTTCTTGTAGTGTCCATCATCAATGAGACCTATTTATTTATTTATTTATATTTTTTTGAATCCCTTTCTCTCTCTCTCTCTCTCTCTCTCTCTCTTAAGGACAAATTAAATTCGCAGTTCTGATATTTTTATCTTTATATTATTTTGATCCCTATAATTTTAATTGACTCGATTTTGAGTTTGAAGTTTATGATTTTGTCTTAATTTGGTCCAATTGATCATAATTTTTAGAGTTTTTTTAATGAAAAATGTGCACATAAGTGATATGTTTTATGCTGTTATGTACAAAATTATAAATTTGTTCTACTCAGTGAGTTAACTTCAACTAACTCATTAATAATTTTCCTTCAAAGATTCTAGTCAGCGTTTTTTAATTGGACTAAATTGATATAAAATCTAAAATTAAGAGTCACAATCGAGCTAATTGAAATTATAGAGACAAAAATGACACAAGAAAAATGCAAGGAATATCAATATAATATATCGCTCTTTTAATGCAATTATTTGATCAATTCAACACAATTTTTGTTAAATTCTTCTACCTAGCTATGTCAAATTTTCATAATATATTTCATCCCATGCCGCTTATTTCTATGGGAATGTCGTTCACTCTTGCTATGAAAATGCCCTACCGTTATTGGCCATGATTGCTTCCAGTCTAGATTTAGGATAGTCCAGTCTAGTTTGGCTCATTGGGCTCACTTTTGAGTCCCTTTTCGATAATCTGAACCACTCACATTTTAGAGGTTATTGAGTAAATTACCTTGTAAAAAATCACTTCGATTGGATAACAGATACTATGTATTTGAATTACTTTTGTTTGAAAAAAATAGACGGTTAGAAAATTAACGATTCATAAAAAAGTGATCCAAATATATAGTATCAATTATCCAATTGACGTAATTTTTTACAAGAATAATGTACTCAACAAACCCTAAAATGTGAACGATTCGATATTAAAAAAAGAACCAAAAAATAACCCCAATGGATCGGACTGGACCCTCCAGTTGAACTGGAGGCAAGCCACTGCCCACTATAATCATTTGCTAATTTTGTTTGCTTCACAAACCCTATAATTATTTTGTTTGCTAATTTTATTTGTTGACCTCAAGGCCAACAAATAGACACCAAATGACACTAAAACCTAATTATATCAGATACCCAATTTTATTCCTAACTAAATTTTTTACTTCTATCCAAGTTATGTACTATAATATTCCTATGTTCTTCAAAGAATTTTTTTTTTTAATCCATTAAAGAAAAAAAATTTACTAAAGAAGGGCAACCTAGTACAAAGTATTACAACAACAAGAAAAGAAGAAGTCAAGATGTTGAAATTGCATCATATATATATATATAAATTCACATAGAAGGTCCATCCGTTAAGTAAGTACAACTCAAATGACATAAATGCCCCTTTATATATAAAAGGATAGAGCTGCCTCTCACTTTCAAGTACCACCAAGAGCTTTGGGCGCAAGGGTGTCAACAGTTACAAGCACTGCAAGCAGAGTGTCTTATGTTGAAGCCCTTAAAGGTGGGATGGATCCAACAGCAAAGGAAGTGGTTGTGAAAGCAGGGGAGTATGGAAATGGATGGTTGTACAAAGTGTGCTGGCAAAACTGTGGCTGAAATATAGTGGTGGTTCACTCAAGGAGGAGTTGCTAAGCAGAGGGCTGAAGGATATACAGGTGAAGGATGGGGGTGGAAGAATAGTTTACCTATTATTCCCCTCAATAGAAGAAAGGATGCATAGCATGAAGGCTGTTCAGGGCTGGATCCATGACTGGTGTGAGTCAATTGTGGAATGGAAAAAAGGAATGCAGATTGACTTTGAAAGATATGTTTGGTTATCTTGTTTCGGAGTCCTTCCTAATCTGTGGAACACTCCCAATTTCCCAAAAATTGGTTAGATTTGGGGCGAAGTGGTGGAACTAGATAAGAATATCTCTGATATGGCTTCTCTGGAATGGGGTAAGCTCAGAGTCCTTACATCAAAGATGGAGTCTATTAATAATATTGTTTATTTGGAAAGTAGAGGTTGCTCCTACCCAATTTGGGTATGCGAAGATGTAAAGCCCAATTACCTATCTCATGGATATAGTTTTAGCACTCAAAGACCAACTGAGTCTGGAAAGGCCATGATTATTGAAGACCACAGTTCAAAGAATTACAGAGGAAGGGAGGAAGAATAAGCAGATGTGGCAGGGGCAGGGGGTGACTTGGTAATCTATGATGGAGTTGTACATAGTGATGATGGAGTAGTCTGCAAGGAGGGGGTGAGGTAGATAAAGGAAATGATTACCTATCTACCTCAGCCGTAAGGGAGACCTGTAGTATTGTGGGGAATAGAGATAGGGGCAGCTAATGCACGAGGGTTGAAGGAAGCATGGAAAGAAATCTGGTCCACAACTCTGACAAATGCAGCAAAAGTGGTGGTGTTGTGGCCTCTGATGGGCCCTTAAGTAGTATTGGCAGGACTGAACCTTCACAGCCCAATTTTAACTTGGAGGTAGTGTTGGATCAAGCCCAATTTGATGGTCTTTTGCATGAAACTAATTTGGACAGGACTCAACCAATTGGGCTGGACCATAGATGTAGTAGTGGGGTGGTTATTCATAACAAGAATGTTGAGTTCCCTCACTGTGGACGCGTCCCGAGAACTCCTCGGGCTCTGCGCCTGCGAGGGCGCGAATTCCGTTTTGTTCTTTGAGCTACCACAGTTCGGACTCAATGTCACGGTTCTGAATCTAAATCTCACAAAGTGCAATGTGAGACCGATAAATCACCAAAGAGTCCAAATCCGGAAATCATTTTGGAAAACTGATTTTTATAAAGAAGTGCCAAACATGGACTGCTTTGCCAGATACAGAGTCGCCATCTAAATATTTTATTTTGGGAAAATTTAGGAAACCCTGACTCGTGCTTAAAGCCACGTGTCCGTCATCACCAAAGTTGCCTCGGCTCGAGAACTTGGGTACGAGAGGGGAAGGTCATGCAATGAGCCCCCGCTCGGCCGATCAAAGATCGGCCTTTACTAATATGATATGTTATTTTTGAAAACACATGTATTCTTATTCCGGTTAATTAGCTAATCTTACTACGTGATGCGCACATCATACAAGTATAGACTAGATCGCCTAATTTGGAACAAAACATTGCATGTTCGTTTTGAAAATGATTTAAAGTTTGCTACTCGCAAGTAGGCTAAATCGCGGATTTTGATGAATTGTTCCAATTCAAGCAATCCAACCTTCACCCACAGGCATTCAGGCAGTTATATCAAATAAGCAGTTAGCCTCATGGCAAGCATACTTTCATGGCAACATTAACACATATGCAGTATGCTAAAGCGTAAACACTCACAGTGTACTCCGAGCCAAAACAAAGAACTAGTTAGAAATCATGCATGATCCTAGTTCATGTTAAGATGGCTAATGCAACACATGCGAGACTGCAATTTAGAATAGGCTCGGCTATTCTAATCATGTCATGTGAAGTGCAACTTGATAACATGTTGTTGAACACGTATTCAAGTAAATGTATTGAAATACAATGCAGTTACTATGATGCGTCGAGCCCGGTGCATGCAATACAGATGAATGGATGCACGCATGCAAGCATAAGGTATGCTAATTGAAACATGCCCTAAAACTAACCATCGTAAGTGGTTAAGTAAAAGGGAGAAAGAAATGGGGGTTGGAAGACATGCATCACACACACGCACGCTTATTACAACAATTGGCCCTCTCGACGGAGGGTCCGAATAAGAAGTTAACTAGTTAATCTAAGCTAATTAGACTAATTATTACATCACAAAACTAATTAACTAACAAGCGAATTAATTAAGCTATTACAAATCAAATAAGCAGCTAAATGCATTAACTACTTAAGGTACAGAACCAAAGCATAAACTAGCTAAGCAAATCAGCTAAGTAAAACAGTAAAGCAAGGTCCTTAGAGGGAGAAGAGTGCATGCATGCCCCGTCGCCTTGTTCAGAAATTCGTCGCGATGCCTCAATTTGCCTCTGTTTGCAATTGTTTTCAGAACTTTGCACCAAGCTCCAGAAAGCTTCAATTCCACCATGGGAACCTGTGGGAGGGTGGCCGACCAGTTGTTGGTGTGGGAGCCCACCT
Source organism: Camellia japonica (assembly GCA_030407325.1). Classification (NCBI taxonomy): domain Eukaryota; kingdom Viridiplantae; phylum Streptophyta; class Magnoliopsida; order Ericales; family Theaceae; genus Camellia; species Camellia japonica. The sequence continues at coordinate 104,438,589 of JAPPVO010000013.1, read as the reverse complement.
GCCGACCACTTTTTGTTGTTGCAGGGCAGAAAAAGTGGTTAGCCAGCTAGTTTTTTTGGCTGGCCAACCAGTTGTTGCTGCATTCTTCCAATTTGCTGCAACAGAGAGTAAGAAAGTGCATGGCAATGTATTTGCAAGATATGTGTGCACAACCACCCTCCATATCATTTCATAAGCTCAAGGGAGTGTGGTTATCGACCCTCGGGCCACCAATCGCGCATCTCGATAAATGATGGCCGAGAAGCCAAATTGCACAATTCAATGTAAAATGAATGCACACATAAACACATAAAGCCTAGAACTCTATCATGTATGATCAAGAGCGTCGGCGATCGAGAATTGAGGCACGTTTCATCACTTCAAGTATGAAACGTCCCTCGTTCCTCGTGTTTGGACTAACACCTATTCCAAACAACAATGCAAGGAATAACATGGCATAACACAATGCAAACAACATGGCATACACAATGGCATACTCAATGCAATGAACAACATGGCATACTCAATGCAGTGAACATGATCAACCTATCAATGCTAATGACATGCATACTCAATGTAATGTGACAAAATAGCATACACAATGCAAACAACCACATGGCATATTCAATGCAATGTAACAACATGGCATAACATGCTCGATGGACTTAAACCGAATGTGGACAGGCCTTAGCCATGCCCAAAACAGTGGCCATAACACCAAAACAAAGGCATGAAATGCAAAACAAAGCATGCACATGCATTGGCCCATCAACTAGGCCTAAGAGCACAACTCTCAAGAGTGCTCAAGAAGTGATAAACATGAGAGTGTAACAACACTATAAGCTCTGAAATAAGGTATGAAATGATGCCAAATCATTTAAACAACACAAACATGGCATGCTATGGTCCTTAAAGCATAAAGCTAGCAAAGAGGACTACTTTAGAGACATGCAATACATGGTACAAAGGCATGAACCAACCATGGACAGAGCTTAATTAGGTCTAAACAAAGACCAAAATATGCTAAGATGAAGGCTCAAATACCTAGGCAAGATGGCATACATGCTAGGCCACAAACTAGGCAACAATGCACAACACTCAAAGACACTTAAAAAGTGAATGAAGGGGGAATATGGCAATGCTACATGCTCTGAAATGTCATGGTAAATGATGCCAAATCATGTACACAACACAAATGAAGCATGCTATGCTGCCCGAAGCTTGAAGCTAGCATAGGCACTTGTACTACAACTATGCAAAACATGAAGCATGTGATCAAGGCAACCAAAAACAATCCTAGAACATGTTAAAATGAGTTTAAAACATGCATGGAAGGGAGCCAAAACAAGCTAGCATGAAGGGTATAAAGCACGGTGAATGCAAGGCAAATAAGGTGGTTTACATTACACCTATTAAGACCAAGCATGGAATGACTTAACCAACAAAAATCAGAGTTATATCAGGCAAAATAAACCAAAAACACATTAAAATGATAGCTCGCAAGCTTAGGCATGAAGGCATACGCAATGACTCATGTTTAAGGCAATGCATTGAATGAGTGAAAGATGCAAGAGTAAGACCATGAAACATGGACTGAAATCACATTCCAAATGATGCCAAATCATGGGAATAGGCCAAGTAATGCATGCTAGTGGACTTGATACACAAAGCTAACAAGCTAGAATGTATTATAGCTATACAAAGCATGGCATGTATGACCAAGACAACACAAATTAGAGCTAGAACATGGTAAAACATGGACAAAAACTTCTTGAAGTTAAGCCAAAAGCATGCTAGAATGACATGTTAAAGCATGATGCATGTTAGGTTATTGAAGGAAATTGCACTACAAGTGCATGGAGCATGCAAGGAGCTACCAAACCAAACCAAACCCTAACAGAGGTATGACATGGCAAAACAACACCAAGAACATGCTGAAATGGGCTCAAATCAAGCTAGAATGACATGCTACTTTATGAAGCATACAAGACTAGTTTGTGTGATTTACACTACAAGTGTATTAGGCATGCAAGGGGAGACAAAACCAAGTAAAAACAGTGGTATTCCATAGAAAAATAAGCCCAAATACAAGCTAAGATATGGCCAACATAAGCTTAACAAACATGTTCACACATGAGGCTTTCAAAGCAAGTATGCAAGACACAAGGAGAGGGGATGGCCCTCTCATATTTGGGACCTCAAAACACCACTTCCACCACTAAAATTCCTCTGAGTTTCAGTGGTGAGAAGGCCAAAATAAGGTGGTCCCAAAAGCTCACAAAGAAGGCACAAAAACAAGGCCAAACAAGGCCTAAGAGGGGGTAGACAACCCCCAACACAAAAGTGACCTTAAATAAAGATTTTAAGCATAAAAAATTAGAACTTTTTGTAGTTTAGAGTTAAGCTTAAAACAATATGCAAATAGGTCCAAAAGCTTAAGCAAAGATAGGGGTTTAAAGGGTTAGAAGTTCACCTTTGATGAACACCTTCAAAACCACAACTCCAGCAGGTTTTTCAATCTTAAACCAATCCAACAACACCAAAACCAGCTCTTAAGCACCTCAGCAACAAAAGGATGGTGTTTGAGTGTGTGTTTGTGTGTTAAAGTGTGGTAAAATGACACTTTTGAAGCACAAAATGAAGAACAAGGGCAAGATAGATACAAGTATGTATGTATAAACTCTCAAGCCTCAAATTTTTGAACCTAGAAGAGGGAGGAGGTGGTTCTCTCTTATAGAGAACAAAAGGTTAAGCTTCTTGAGGAAGCTAAGGGCTTAAGGCCATCCCTCCATACACGTATATGGAGGAGGGTTTCGGTGCCTTCCAGCTGTGCCAGCTGGAAGAAAATATCTCCAAAAAGGTGACAAAAAGCAGCCGATGGTCGGCCAGCTACTTAAGTGGTCGGCCGACCACTATAAGTGGTCTCCCAGGAAAACAACTGGTCGGCCATGGTGGGAGAGAGTCTAGAGCATGAAAACAATGCAGTGGTGTGGTGGCCGACCAGAAAAGATGGCCCAAAGACCAAAGAGACTAGTTGGCCAACCAGAAAACTGGCTGGCAGGAAGAAAAGTGGTCTCCAAGGGGAAGAACTGGTCTCCCACCCTTGTACCACCTTCCAAACAAGGAAAACAAGGTTTGTACCAAAAACAAACCAAAATGGATGCAAGACGAAAGTTCGGGAGGCAAATCGCGCAGCCGGAAGCCTCGAAAACTAGTCTACGGCATCAAAAGTGGTCTGCGACCACAAAAGTGGTCTCCCGGACCACACTGTCCCTCTAGGCAGAGGCAACAAGGTGTGGTTCAAAAACCACGCCAAACAGAGAACGTTAAGCGGTCCCGAGACAAGGCACACGGCCGAAGGCTTCGAAAATCGAAAACCGAAAACCGAAAACTGGTCTCCGAATGGGAAAAGTGGTCTATGACCACAGAGAGATAGTCTACAAGACCTCTCCCTCCCTCCAGGGAAGAGAAACAAGGTTCGGTCCACAAACCGAGCCAAAGCACGAAGAGTTTAGAGGCCCGGAGGCAAGGCCCTTAGCCAAAACTCTAGAAACTCAGAACAAGTATAACATGCACTATCACCGAGCGCTCAATCGATGATGTCTGAGTCTTAAGGTCGGTCAAAAATGGGGTGTCTACAGTTGCCCCTCTTTGACAGAACTCGGAAGTCATAAGTGATGGAAGTGAATGTCAAAGTCCAGAGACGACCCATTTTTGACAAGCCCGAAGACTTAGACAAACAGGCAAGATAACAAAGAGATGCGCCCGTAGGCAGGGGCAAAATGCAAAAGACATGCACAAAGCCGAACGTAACTTATGATCATGCAAAGAAAATTGTAATGAAGCAAGTATACACAATAAATGCAACAGTTTAAGCAAATGAATAAGAACCAAACTACATTACATGCAGAAAGGATGTAAGAGAATTATACAATTCTCGCTACGTCTCACGCGGAGTAGATATATTATCGCCCGATTCGTCTAGTCGCGCCAACTTCAAATGAACCGTACATATAATATCGTTTGGTTCGTCTGGTCGTGCTAGCTTCAAATGAACCGTACATACAATATCGTGCCTGCAAAAGAAAGAAACTCAACAGGTACAATATAGTTAGAAGTACATGTTCAACGCTATATCAGGATACAATTCCTAAGATAAACGCGCACATATATGATGCTAATGAAAACATGCATAGCAATGCAAGTGAAAAGTGCACATCAATGCAAGTGAAAAGGTGTATGACAATGCAATCCAAGTGTGCGTGACAACGCGGGTGGAGGGGGCGTATAACAATGCAACCTAAGTGTGCGCATAACAATGCGATGGAAGGGTACATGACAATGCAACCTAAGTGTAACGCATAACAATGCGATAGGAATGGGTGCATGACAATGCAACCTAAGTGTGATGCATAACAATGCAAAAAGGGGTGTATGACAATGCAATGCATTAACAACTGCAAATAAGGTGCGCAAGATAGCGCGATAAAATGCAATTCAATGCAAGTAGGGTGCACCAAGTAGTACAATGCACAAAACAAGCGCGAGTGCACAAGAAAGTGCAAATGCACAAGGCAGTATGATGCGCTAAACAGCGCGAGTGCATAAGAAAGTGCGAATGCTCAAACCAGTGCGATGCGCTAAACAGCGCGAGTGCACAAGAAAGTGCGAATGCACAAGACAGTGCGATGCGCAAAATAGCGCGAGTGCACAAGAAAGTGCGAATGTATAAGACAGTGCGATGCGCTAAACAGCGCGATGAAATGCATGTACAAGACAGGTAAGGTGCACAAAACAGTGCGATGCGCAAAATAGCGTGATAAAATGCATGCACAATGCAAGTAAGGTGCACAAAACAGTGCGATGCGCAAAATAGCACGATAAAATGCATGCACAATGCAAGTAAGATGCACAAAACAGTGCGATGAAACAGATAGTACAGTAGATGCAGAGGGTGACAAACTCCAACCACGCTGGAATCATGAGAGAAGGAAAAACCAAATCCCAAACACGTCAAAAACGTGTAAGGAAGGGGACACTCAAACCACGCTGAAATTGTGAGAGAAGGTCCAAAAATAACCGCCCAAGTGTGTGCACGACGCAACCTGAGATAAATTCCAAACACGCTGAAATCGTGTAAGGAAAGGGGACACTCAAACCACGTTAAAATCGTGAGAGGAGGTCAAAAACTACCGCCCAAGTGCGTGCACGACACAACCTGAGATAAATTCCAAACACGCTGAAATCGTGTGAGGAAATGGGACACTCAAACCACGCTAAAATCGTGAGAGGAGGTCCAAAAATAACCGCCTAAGTGCGTGCACGACGCAACCTGAGATAAATTCCAAACACATTGAAATCGTGTGAGGAAAGGGGACACTCACCCCACGCTGAAATTAGGAGAGGAGGTCCAAAAACAACCGCCCAAGTGCGTGCACAACGCAACCTGAGATAAATTCCAAACACGCTGAAATCGTGTGAGGAAAGGGGGAGAGGAAGAAACATAGGGACATATCCCCGTGTTTCGGAAAGAAAGAGAAACATAGAGACATATCCCTGTGTTTCAGAAAAAAAAGGAGAAACATAGGGACATATCCCCGTGTTTCAGAAAGAAGGAGAAACATAGGGACATATCCCCGTGTTTCAGAAAGAAGGAGAGTGTGCATAACAATGCAACAAGAGGAAAGGCACACCTCTCAGCGTATCACACGCGAGAGAGGAAAGGGAAAACCTCTCAGCGTATCACACGCGAGAGAGGAAAGGAAAAATCTCTCAGCGTATCACACGCGAGAGAGGAAAGGGAAAAATCTCTCAGCGTATCACATGCAAGAGAGGGAAAAGAAAACCTCTCAGCGTATCACACGCGAGAGAGGAAAACGAAAATCTCTCAACGTATCACACGCGAGAGAGGAAAGGGAAAATCTCTCAGCGTATCACACGCGAGAGAGGGAAAAGAAAAATCTCTCAGCATATCACACGCGAGAGAGGAAAAGGAAAATCTCTCAATGTATCACACGCGAGAGAGGGAAAGAAAACCTCTCAGCGTATCACACGCGAGAGAGGGAAAAGAAAACCTCTCAGCGTATCACACGCGAGAGAGGAAAGGGAAAACCTCTCAGCGTATCACACGCGAGAGAGGAAAGGGCTGAGCAAGAAAGCGCAGTCATCTAAACGCGTGTCAAACGCGAGAGGAGAGGGGTAGGTCCAAACACATGCCAAACGCGAGAGTAGAAAGGTATCCAAACGCGTGCCAAACGCGCGCCAAACGCGAGAGGAGAAAGATATCAGTCAAACTGAACCGGAACTTGTCTGAATGAATAGTACATACAATACCGTGCATGAATGAGAAAGAAACTTGATAGGTACAATGCAATACAACGCATGATGTTTAAAGAATGCAATAAACAGACAAAGCGGCGCTTTAGAAAGCACCTCATGAGGTGAGTGGCGGTGAACCGCTCTACTCCGATGGGGATCTCCCCTTGTGTTCTTCGAACACTTACCTTCAACTTACAGTACAAAGGTCCTGAAATGCTGACAATGAGCAACATCTGCTGGGGAAATCATGGATGCCGCTTTTCTTCCCGACCATATTCACAACTTTCCCTATTCTCCAACGGGGTGACACTAGGTTGGTTCAGTATCCAGAATCAAGGTGCATACCTGCTATCTCAACCTGTGGGGCTTCTATACAGATTTCAAGCCGGGGATATACCCCTGGGTATTCAAACCAGACTTTAGTCTCGGAAATTCCAAACCTTTGCGTTCTAGGCAACAACCATTCGAACTGTAGTTTCCACTGTCGCAGTTGGTCTTCTAGGAACTCATTGCAAACACAGCCAAGATGCCTTTGGCGGGGACTAGTACTCAGGGAGAGCACTTCTGATTGCCATTCTGGCATGGAAACAGTCAACACAGTATTCTGTTCACTTTGAACACACAGCTCGTACAGCACACTGCTCATTCTGAACACACAGCTCATAACATAGTACTTGATTTATTTGGCACACAGCTCATACAGCACACTACTCATTCTGAACACACAGCTCAAAACACAGTACTCGATTTATTTGGCACACAGCTCATTCTGAACACACAGCTCATTTTGAATACACAATTCATTCTGAATATACGGGATATAGTAACCGAACTTGTAGAGGTTGAAACAAACTCAGATGCTTCAAATTTTCCCTCTTTTCTTTTGCTTCGCAGCCGGGAACCCATATAGCTTTAGATAGGTCCTAGTTTGACTGTTCTCACATGACCTGGGTTGAACCCTGCAGTTTTATAAAAGAACAAATCCTGTTTTGCACAAATGTGGAGAATGGCACAGCACTCCGAGCATAAAACGATTCATTTTGAAATTGAGAAATGAGTTTTTAACTGGGTATTGAGCCTACGACTGACCATAGCAAAAACGACTCAACAAAGGAAAACAGAGGTAAAACAACCTAAACACATTGAGAAACACTCGAAACGACTCAAAACAAGAATTGAGACAAACAAAACAACAGACACGACACTCAGACGTATTCCAAGGACGAGAGACCTCTCAAGTCACGAGGAGCCAGTTTCTCCGGGTATTGTTTCCCACCCTTTCTCATTTGTGATTCTCACATCACTCGACCCTCAGGCTTGGTTTTTCCCTCAAAAACCCTTTTCTCACTTTTTCTCTCAACGTACACCTCTCTATTCTTTAATCTCTCATTTTTTCATCCCTCCCCAGATATGGTTGACAGATAAATTGAAGGTTGTGGACTCATGCCCAGCATATTCAGCTCACAGCTATTTCTTTCGGCAACGTCTAGTCGATGCCCTTGATGAGGGGATAGAATATCTTGATTCCTTCCAATTTGTGCTTCACACTTGGCTTGATACCTCGCTGCTCAGAGGATGAGAGAGTTTTCAGCTCTTTGTTGTTAGCTTCAGTTGTGCCCTTTTTTTGCAGGTAGAGTGCCTTTCCTGGTAAATATGGTGCCCTTTCTGGCAAGTGCATTAACAACGGGGAAAAGACAGGAAGCCTGACTCAACTGTGCCCCTAGATTATCTTTTTGACCATTTTTTGTTTTGGACTTCTGCTAAAACAATTTTAATCAATATGAGAGTTAGATTAACATACTTGTTCGATTTTCTGATTTGAAATCATGCAGGTCAGGTTATGAACACTGAAAATTTTCCTTTTTGGGTCTAAGAAATGGTCAAGTTTTGGAAAAATGAAATAATTTTCGAGAGAATTAATCAACCTTAGTAAAAATTCTCAAAAACGGTTTTTGTAGCCACTGCTCAACTAACACAGAATCTACTCTTGAGATGCACAAACTCAAATAGGAAACAATGGAAAATTGCCCCTTGTCTAAAGGGCACTGCATGCAACGGAAAGTTGCCCCTTGCCTGGCACCACGCGTACTGTAATCAGTCCTCAAAGTGACGATCACAACCGAACTCCCGGATACAGAGAAGACAAAGATGATCGGAACCATTACATGGACACAATTGATTCGGAAGTGTTTATGGCTGGACTTCAGAATGAAGTTGCCTACGTATCCCAAACATGGGAATCAAGCCTTACGTAGTTTGGGGTTAAGGTACACTCGGGTATTAACCTCTCCTTTTGCGCTCTAACTTTTGCCAAGGCCGCCCTTCCGGGTTTTCAACCTTGCGAGCTCTGTTCTTCTTTTCTTTTCAATTCTTTTCATTTATTTTCTTCTTTTTTATCTTTTCTTTGCATTTTTCTTTATTTTTCTTCTTTTCTTTTTTCATTCTTTGCATTTTTCTTTTTTGTTCTTTTCATCTTTTCTTTTTTTCTTTTCTTTTCTTTTCTTTTTCTTGCTTTAACTTTTGCTTGGATCGCCCTTCCGGGTTTTCGGCCCAGCGAGCCTCTCAAGGGTAAAAGTGTAGCTTTGTCCATGTCAAATGGTTTGAGATCTCGAAGCCATCTGAATTCAGGAGAATGACTGCTGTTCGCTGATGATGTAGCAGTCCATCCAATGGGGCTGAATTTGCCTCTAGTGTTGTAGATAGAAACTCGGTTGTCCTTGAGCAATACTTTATGCTCTCTTCCCTTATGGGATTTGGCATTCTTGCCGATCTTCGTTAGCTTGAGAAAAGTCCCAATTTTTCGCTCTTCGAGCACATCTGACATTTTTGCCCCTAGTTCGAGGGGTGCTTCTGATCTAGCTTCGCAAGCTTCCTTTTGATCATATTTGACCTTCTTGCCCTGACTTTTCTTGCCCCTAATTCATGGGCTGCTTCAAATATGGCCACACAGGTCTCACATCGTGGTTGACCGTTGAACATTCTGAATCCAAGTTCAAGGTTTGAAAGCAAGGGGTCGAGTCTCAAGGCTGAGAGCGATCCTAAGCTGCACAATCTCAAGAGCGATTCCACACAGGTCTTCGTAGGACGGCGCAAAACATTTTTTGAAATCTTTTAAGAAAGCGACTAATCGCTCGCGCCGAAGACAATGCGAAACCAATCGGATCAAGCCGGGATCCTTCTCAGTACTCACGTTAACAAGCATGATCTCAATCATTAAGGGCTTAGCACGCCTCTCTTTCTCTCAGTTTGATCAAATTTTTACAAATCCCGAGGAATTCCTTCCTCTTTGTTTTCATCACAATGTTCAAAAAGTTTTGAAAAACTTAGGTCAATGCAATAATTTCAAGGCACAGAAGAGCGGGTGAAATGCACTGCCCTTTCATTCAAACTTGCTGGCACAACAGGTTTAAGATAGCAACAAACATAAGAGCGCGAAAACCACCGCTGTTTCATTCAGATCTATTGGCATAACCAGCTCCAAGGCAGAAACAGACTCAAAAGAAAGCGAAAAGACAAATACAAAACAAGCAAGTGATGTCCGAGGTAACACCCTCGAAATCATCTGACTCTAACAAAACAGGACTGACTTGACACAACAAGATAGACCCAACTGACTCAGTACAAAAAAAGACTGACTATATACAACATAACAAGACTGACCCAAATACCCAAGTTAGAAAGTACAAAACTAGCATTCGCAAATGCTCAAAACAGTGCGTGCCATACGCCACATCTGGAGTAAACTGAGCGTCGCCCGTAGGTGGTTCATCCCGCGATCACATACTCGCACTATCCTCCAAGTTCACTGACCCAGTGACGACAGACTTTGCTGAGCTTGGTGGGATGACGACCTCGTTGTCAAACAAATCTTGTACTTCGCGGCGAAGACAAAAGCAATTATCGGTGCTATGACCAGTTTGTTGATAGTACGCACAGTACTGGGTAGTATCATGACCGGGTGGAAGACGACTAGGGAGAGGTCGAGGCTCGAGGGGTTTGAGATGCCCCTTTTCAGCAAGGATTTGAAGAGCCTTGGATAAAGGCATATAGAGGGCATGGAAGACCCTCCGACCTCGGGGTAGATACTTCGAGGTTTGTGGATTTTTGCTGGGCGCACTAGCAAAGGGGTCGGCAGGTGCTGACTTGGTTGGCTGATCTCTTTCGAGTGTAGATTAGGATTGGAAGGAACGTTTCTGGTACGACGGCCCTTCTCCCGGCTTGCCTCTTGATTTAAACTGCTCTCATTCTGAATGGCAAAAGCGTCATCCACAATTTGTGTAACAACTGCCAGTACTTGCTGTCTGTTCAGTCTTTCGGTTTTCAAAGCCTCCACAGCCCACAGAAGGTGTTCATAGGGATCACTGCCTGTCCCTATCTTGTTCTTTCCACTCGCCTCAGCTTGGTCAAAGGTTTGGGTTGCTACATCAGTGCGAAGCCCAGTTGTTGCCGACATGTCATTGCCCAAACTTGGGATGACTTCAGGTTGGCTGAGTTCAATTACAATTCACCCCAAAAGTGGGGGTTCTTCTGGCGTGAAATTTCCGACATGTGATATGGTTGATGGCGGAGCTGACATTCCGAAGGCTAGATCAGCGACAGATCTCTGAAGATCGCCGATCATTCCCATCAGCTCGAAAGTAGTGGGCTCACAAGTTTTAAATGATTGGGGTTCCAAGACTGGATATGCGGTAGGTGCCCCAGATGGGCGTTGCATTTCAACATTGGTCTCACCCTGCATGGTGATTCCCTGGTTTAATGCTGCTGTCATGACTACAATTTCTTCTGAACTCTGCGTCATCATGAGTCTGCTGAACTGAACAGAGGTGATATGACTGGTGACTAACGAATCAGATGAACTGGTAAGCCTTGACTGGCCTTTCTCTGCCTTGCCTCAGTGTAGACACCCCATTTTTGACCGACCTTAAGACTCAAACGTCACCGATTGAGCGCTCGGTGTTGTTGCATATTGTGCTCGTTCAGAAGTCTCAGAGTCGCGGCCGTGAGCCCTGCCTCCGGACTCCCGAACCCTCTTCTGTACCTTATCTCGGTTTGCGAACCAGACTCAGTTTTCTCTGTTTCTCTTCCTGAGGGGAGGGAGAGGTCTCGTAGACCATCTCTCAGTGGCCGTGGGCTACATTTCGTGGCCGTAGGCCATTTTGCCCATTTCGGAGCCCGGTTCCCGGTTTTCAGAGCCGTCAGGCCGTGTGCCTCGGTTCGGGACCGCCTAACCATCTCCGATTCCTCCAATTTTTGGCATGCATCTTATTTACTCCCTTTTGAGGGACACTGAGGCCTGAGAAACCCACTTCGTGGTCGAATGCCACTTTCGATGCTTAAAGCCTATTTTCGGGATCCCGAACTGCGTGTTTTGGCCGCCGAGCATTCGTTTTGCATCGGTTTTTGTTCATTTTTGGCAGGTACCTCTGTTTTATCATAAGGAAGGTCACTGGAGGGTGGGAGGCCAGCAATTGTCTCAGTAACCAGTTATGCTCTTCCGGCGCCCTCCGACGCCCGTTTTTCTCACTTCCGGGCCAATGTTGAACACCCTAGGAGCATTTTCTTCAAGCCCAAACCACATATTTGTGTTGTACACACATGGGAGGACCCTAAAAGTCCATGGCCGGCCAGTAACTCAAATTGAACCTTTTGAACCCCTCCTAAGAGTAGCTTGTTGTCTCTCCTGTTTGAGAGTTGCCAATTTCCAACCATAGGTCTTGTTGAGCACACATGGGAGGCCACCAATATATGGTGGCCGGCCAGAAAATCATCATTTCATTTTTGCCCCTTGGCCGGCCGGCCATAGGGGGTGGCCGGCCGGCCACCTGCAACCAAAATAGCAGGCCGCCATGCTCCTTGGAGGAGTGCCTACAGCTGTATAGCTTTTTCCCCAAAAGATCTGATTTCGGGGGACTTTTGAGGGACAAGGGAACTTAATCCCAAGCCTCTACACACTTTCACTCACTTGCTCCTCCTTCCTTGCATCCATACAGCAGCTTTGACTCTCCTAGAAGGCTTAGAAAACTTGCCTCAAGCATACACACTCATATCCATCTCTATCTCTCTCATTTTCTCAAGTTTGGTGCCATTTCTTCATCATCATCAAGCACCACCACCACCACTCCATTTCCAGCAGCAAGGGGAGCTTTTCAGAGGCTTAGAAGCAACATTCCTCAAGCCAAGAGGTAGCAAAAGTGTGGTCTTCAAGAGTAAGTTGCCATTTCCCTCTTTTGTAGCATTTTCTTGCCTCATCTCTTAGGCCTATTTGCTTACTGTTTTGGGCTCCGACCAGAACTGAAAAGGTCATTGTTTTGAGCCATATTTCATGTTTGTTTAAGGGATCAACCCTGTTTGATCCCTCCATGTGGTACTTGCTTCAATATCATCTTGTATGCCATTATTTTGCATGAAATTTTCTAGCCCATGTTTGATCTGTTTTCGAGCATAATGTAAACTGTAAGTGGGCCTATTTTGAGTCCCTCTTCAACATTGAAGAAGGGCTCAACCCTTTTTTAGCCCCCCATGATACACTTGCTTCATAATCTCTCCTATTTACCGTAAATTTGCATGATTTGTTTGGCCTATATGTAAATTGTTTTAGAGCATGTCATGAACTGTGAGTAAGCTTATTTTGTGTCCCTCTACAACATTGTAGAAGAGATCAACCTTGTTTGGGGCCTCCATGTTATACCTACCATTATACCCCTCTTTGGCCCCTTTTTTGCATGCCTTTTTAGGCCTATCTAGCTTCTGTTTTCGGCCATCATAAGAACTAGAAATGGTCATATTTTGACCCCCTGGATATATTTAATTAAGGGTCTTTTCTTGTTTGATGAATGTTTGGCCTACTTCATGTTATACCCTCTTGTGGCCTATTTCTTGCATGGCATTTTAGCATGTTTTCATACTGATTTGGGGGATGTCATCTACTGTAAATGTTCATATTTTTAGTCCCTCTTCAGTGTTGTAGAAGGGTATTTTGTTGTTTGGGCTTTGCATTTACCATCTACTTCAATACCCCTCTCTTGGCCCCTTTTTGCATGCCATTGTTGCCCTATCTATGCTTGCTGTTTGGCCATATTTTAGACTGTAAAATGCTTGTTTTGGGGCTGCCTTGCTACTGTATTTTCATTCCATGTCCATATTGTGCATGCATTGCATAGCTATAGGCCACTTCGGATGCCTAAATTCGCGTTTCGGGACCATTCCTTGCATTTGGTGTCATTTCGCCACCTTTCGGGACTGTTTTCCCCCATATTTCAGTGCTGAAATTCCATTGGCATGTTTTCATATCATTCTCTATGTCATTTCATGCCTTAATGCCATTTGCCTCGGTTTGTGTGCCCGTGTGCACGCACTTCGAGGCACTTCATTTTCATCCGACGACCTCTTATGTGAGTGTGGCTGAGGCTCTCTCATGTTAGTGTAAGTCCATTTTGCATTCTGTATGCCATTTTAGTCTCATTGCATTGCGTATGCCATCTCCTCGGTTTGCGTGCCCGTGTGCACGCATTTCGAGGCATTTCACTTTTATCCGACGGCCTCCTATGTGAGTGTGGTTGAGGCTCTCTCATGTTGGTGTAAGCCCATTATTGCATTGCGTATGCCATTTCATTCATAGCATTGTGTATGCCCGGTTGTACATTACCTCGTATAGCGTGTATGCCATTCCATGACATTGTGTATGTTAGGATTGCATATTAGCTGCATTTCATGCATGTCATGCATATTGCATCGTGTTCGGGATAGGAGTTAGCCGAGCACGGAAACGAGGCACGTTTCGCACTCCGAGCGACGGAACGGGTCTCAATTCCAAGTCACCGACGCTCCGGATTATCCATGATGAGTTAGGTTTTGTTATAGCATTCATACGCATTCATCCTATATTGAGTTGTGCAAATCGGCTCTTCGACCATCATGCATCGAGATGCGTGATTGGTGGCACGAGGATCGAGGTATGCATATATCTGTGAAATACATTGCTATGCCCCTTTCCTGCTCTCTGTTGCAGCAAAATGAAGAATCAGTAACTTTTCGGAGTCTGGCACGTATTTCGAGAAACATTGCAAACAGAGGCTAAATTGGGCATCCCAATGGATTTCTGCGCAAAACAGCCCAAAACATGCATCACTTCATTATCCGGAGCGGAGTCAAGGCAGTCCCTGGCTTGCATGCCAGTTTACAGTTTTTCTTAGTTAATTTGTTAATTAATTAGGAATCTGCACTATTCGGACTGTATATTATTCGGACTGCATATTTATTCGGACCCTCTGCGCGAGGGCATAATTGTAATAAGTGTGCGTGCGTGTGATGCATGTCTTCCAACCCCACGTCTTTCTTCCCTTTTATTTACCAGCTTATGATGGTTAGATTAGGGCATGTTTCAATTAGCATACAGTATGACAGCATGATCGCATCATTCATCTGTTTTGCACGCACCGGGCTCGGCGCATCATACAAACTGCATTTGTATTTCAATTCCAAATTGAATACATGTTAGTTGTAACATTCCATATGCCATGTTTAGAATAGCCGAGCCTGCTATAATTTGCATCTTTGCATGTGTTGCATTAGGCAATTCTGTAATTAGGATCATGCATGATTTCTAATTAGCTTCTGTTTTGGCTTGGAGTACTCGGTGAGTTTTATGCTTTAGCATCCTTGCATGTGTGTGAGTGACCGCCATGATAGCATGCTTACCATGAGGCTAACTGCTTATGTGATATAACTACCTGAATGCCTGTGGGTGGAGGTTGGGTTATTTGGATTGGAACAAATGCATTGACTGTGAGTTTTAAGCCCACTAGATAGTGGCAAAATCATGTTTTATAAGCCCACCTGAGGGTGGCAAAATCTGCATTTTAAGCCTACCTGCGGTTAGCAAACCATTTTCAAACAAACAAACATGAAATGTTTTGTTCCAATTCAGGCGACTCAGTCTATACTTGTATGCTGTGCGCATCACATAGTAACCTAGGCTAATAACCGGAATAGGAACACACAATATTTTCAAAAACAGATATCATGGTTAGTAGAGGCCGGTCTTTGACCGGGCGAGCGGGGGTGCTTACGAAGTGACCTTCCCCAATCGTACCCAAGTTCCCGAGCCGAGGCAACTTTGGTGATGACGGACACGTGGCCTTTGGCACCGAGTCGGGGTTTCCTAAATTTCCCATTTAAAAACATTTAGGTGGCGACTCTGTATCTGGCGAAGCAGTCCATGTTTGGCACTTCTTTCAAAAAAATCTGTTTTCAAAACGATGTGCCGGATTTGGACTCTTTGGTTCAAGATTGAGAACCGTGACATTTGAGTCCTTCGAACTGTAGTGACCCAATATCGAACCAGAACCGGGGGGGGGACTCGCACTCCTTTTCCCCCGGGATGCGTTCGGGGACGTCTACACTCAGCGAAGGAAAACACTTGCTGCTCTGAACTGAATCTCTGACCCGACAAAGTCTATCAATAAAAGTCCAATGTACCAGAGGGATATTTGGAGCCTTCTGAAGCTATAGTTCCACGACTACCAGCTGCAAAAGAAGAAAACAAATAACATCTCAGCCTGATTTCACCAAAACAGATACAAGCAAAAGCTGAATGACTGCACTCTCTACTGAGTTCTGCTCAAAATTTTGCCTGTAACTTGATACCCTTAGGTAAAATTGATTCCCAAATACTGATGCCCTCAGGCCTGATACCCAGATTTGCAAACTGATACATGCATTCCTGTAGAGGCACACTCCTAAAAGCACATATCAAGCAAATGAGAGCCAAAACACCCCTATGGAGGGGTAGGGTTTCCCTGTCCTATTTGGTCAGGAGCTAGGGTTTCACTACGCACACAGCGGTTTCAAACAATCTACAATCGGGTAAGCAACCTGTCCTAGTTTGGAATGGTCACTATGGATTCCGAATATGCACTAGGTCGAATGGTCAAAAAGGGTGCCTCGGGAAAAACTGGGGTTTGTGTTCCCGTCGTGGCAGAGCCCGCAATCGGTCAGCCTTATGACATGCTTCTCAAAGCAACCCTCCGGCAAACTGTTCAGGAATAGCATACAGCAAACATGGTGTCCTAGGCGCACCAATGCAAATGCATTGCAAAGAGACACATAAGTGTAAACAAAACAAGATATCATAAGTTCGAGTCAAGTTCTCTAAGTCCCCAGCAGAGTCGCCAGAAACTGTGGACGCGCCCCGAGAACTCCCCGGGCTCCGCGCTTGCGAGGGTGCGAATTCCGTTTTGTTCTCTGAGCTACCACAATTCGGACTCAATGTCACAAAGTGCAATGTGAGATCGATAAATCACCAAAGAGTCCAAATCTGACAAATCATTTTGGAAAATTGATTTTTATAAAGAAGTGCCAAACATGGACTGCTTTGCCAAATATAGAGTCGCCACCTAAATAATTTATTTTGGGGGAATTTAGGAAACCTTGACTCGTGCTTAAGGCCACGTGTCCGTCATTACCAAAGTTGCCTCGGCTCGGGAACTTGGGTACGAGAGGGAAAGGTCATCCAATGAGCACCCCCGATCGCTTGATCAAAGATTAGCCTTTACTAACATGATATGTTGTTTTTGAAAACACATGTGTTCTTATTCCGGTTAATTAGCTAATCTTACTACGTGATGCGCACAACATACAAATATAGACTAGATCGCCTAATTTGGAACAAAACATTGTATGTTCATTTTGAAAATGATTTGAAGTTTGCTACTCTCAAGTAGGCTAAATCGCGGATTTTGATGAATTGTTCCAATTCAAGCAATCCAACCTTCACCCACAGGCATTCAGGTAGTTAGCCTCATGGCAAGCATGCTTTCATGGCAATATTAACACACATGTAGCATGCTAAAGCGTAAACCCTCATAGTGTACTCCGAGCCAAAACAAAGAACTAGTTAGAAATCATGCATGATCCTAGTTCATGTTAAGATGGCTAATGCAACACATACGAGAATGCAATTTAGAATAGGCTCAACTATTCTAATCATGTCATGTGAAATGCAACTTGATAACATGCTGTTGAACACGTATTCAAGTAAATGTATTGAAATACAATGCAGTTACTATGATGCGTCGAGCCCGGTGCATGTAATACAGATGAATGGATGCACGCATGCAAGCATAAGGTATGCTAATTGAAACATGCCCTAAAACTAACCATCGTAAGCGGTTAAGTAAAAGGGAGAAAGAAATGGGGGTTGAAAGACATGCATCACACACACGCACACTTATTACAACAATTGGCCCTCTCGACGGAGGGTTCGAATAAGAAGCTAACTAGCTAATCTAAGCTAATTAAACTAATTATTACATCACAAAACTAATTAACTAACAAGCTAATTAATTAAGCTATTACAAATCAAATAAGCAGCTAAACGCATTAACTACTTCAGGTACAGAACCAAAGCATAAACTAGCTAAGCAAATTAGCTAAGTAAAACAGTAAAGTAAGGTCCTCAGAGGGAGAAGAGTGCATGCATGCCTGGTCGCCTTGTTCAGAAATCCATCGCGATGCCTTAATTTGTCTCTGTTTGTAATTGTTCTCAGAACTTTGAACCAAGCTCCAGAAAGCTTCAATTCCACCATGGGAACCTGTGGGAGGGTGGCCGACCAGTTGTTGGTGTGGAAGACCACCTACCGACCACTTTTTGTTGTTGCAGGGCAGAAAAAGTGGTCGGCCAGCTAGTTTTTCTGGCTGGCCGACCAGTTATTGTTGCATTCTTCCAATTTGTTGCAACAGAGAGCAATAAAGGGCATGGCAATGTTTTGCAAGATATGTGTGCACAACCACCCTCCCTATCATTTGATAAGCTCAAGGGAGTGTGGTTATAGACCCTCGGGCCACCAATCGCGTATCTCGATGCATGATGGCCGAGAAGCCAAATTGCACAATTCAATGTAAAATGAATGCACAAATAAACACACAAAGCCTAGAACTCTATCATGTATGATCAAGAGCGTCGGCGACTGAGAATTGAGGTACGTTTCATCACTTCAAGTATGAAACGTCCCACGTTCCTCGTGTTTGGACTAACACCTATTCTAAACAACAATGCAAGGAATAACATGGCATAACACAATGCAAACAACATGGCATACACAATGGCATACTCAATGCAATGAACATGATCAACTTATCAATGCTAATGGCATGCATATTCAATGCAATGTGACAAAATAGCATACACAATGCAAACAACAACATGGCATAACATGCTCGATGGACTTAAACCGAATGTGGACAGACCTCAGCCATGCCCAAAACAGTGGCCATAACACCAAAACAAAGGCATGAAATGCAAAACAAAGCATGCACATGCATTGGCCCATCAACTAGGCCTAAAAGCACAACTCTCAAGAGTGCTCAAGAAGTGATAAACATGGGAGTGTAACAACACTATATGCTTTAAAATAAGGTATGAAATGATGCCAAATCATTCAAACAACACAAGCATGGCATGCTATGGTCCTTAAAGCATAAAGCTAGCAAAGAGGACTACTCTAGAGACATGCATTACATGGTACAAAGGCATGAACCAACCATGGACAGAGCTTAATTAGGTCTAAACAAAGACCAAAACATGCTAAGATGAAGGCTCAAATACCTAGGCAAGATGGCACACATGCTAGGCTACAAACTAGGCAACAATGCACAACACTCAAAGGCACTTAAATAGTGAATGAAGGGGGAACATGGCAATGCTACATGCTCTGAAATGTCATGGTAAATGATGCCAAATCATGTACACAACACAAATGAAGCATGTTATGCTGCCCGAAGCTTGAAGCTAGCATAGGCACTTGTACTACAACTATGCAAAACATGAAGCATGTGATCAAGGCAACCCAAAAAAGTCCTAGAACATGTTAAAATGAGTCTAAAACATGCATGGAAGGGAGCCAAAACAAGCTAGCATGAAGGGCATAAGGCAGGGTGAATACAAGGCAAATAAGGTGGTTTACACTACACCTATTAAGACCAAGCATGGAATGACTTAACCAACAAAAATCAGAATTATGTCATGGAAAAATAACCCCAAAAACACATTGAAATGATATCTCGCAAGCTTAGACATGAAGGCATACGCAATGACTCATGTTTAAGGCATAAAAGGGCAAACCCTCCAACGCATTGAATGAGTGAAAGATGCCAGAGTAAGACCATGAAACATGGACTGAAATCACATTCCAAATGATGTCAAATCATGGGAATAGGCCAAGTAATGCATGCTAGTGGACTTGATACACAAAGCTAACAAGTTAGAATGTATTATAGCTATACAAAGCATGGCATGTATGACCAAGACAACACAAATTAGAGCTAGAACATGGTAAAACATGGACAAAAGCTTCTTGAAGTTAAGCCAAAAGCATGCTAGAATGACATGTTAAAGCATGATGCATGTTAGGCTATTGAAGGAAATTGCACTACAAGTGCATGGAGCATGCAAGGAGCTACCAAACCAAACCCTAACAGAGGTATGACATGGCAAAACAACACCAAGAACATGCTGAAATGGACTCAAATCAAGCTAGAATGACATGCTACTTTATGAAGCATACAAGACTAGTTTGTGTGATTTACACTACAAATGTATTAGGCATGCAAGGGGAGACAAAACCAAGTAAAAACAGTGGTATGCCACAGTAAAATAAGTCCAAATAAAAGCTAAGATATGGCCAACATAAGCTTAACAAACATGCTCACACATGAGGCTTTCAAAGCAAGTATGCAAGACACAAGGAGAGGGGATGACCCTCTCCTATTTGGGACCTCAAAACACCACTTTCACCACTGAAATTCCTCTGAGTTTCAGTGGTGAGAATGCCAAAACAAGGTGGTCCCAAAAGCTCACAAAAAAGGCACAAAAGCAAGGCCAAACAAGGCCTAAGAGGGGGTAGACATCCCCCAACACAAAAGTGACCTTAAACAAAGATTTTAAGCATAAAAAACTAGAACTTTTTGTAGTTTAGAGTTAAGCTTAAAACAATATGAAAATAGGTCCAAAAGCTTAAGCAAAGATAGGGGTTTAAAGGGTTAGAAGCTCACCCTTGATGAACACCTTCAAAACCACAATTCCAGCAAGTTTTTCAAGCTTAAACCAATCCAACAACACCAAAACTAGCTCCTAAGCACCTCAGCAACAAAAGGATGGTGTTTGAGTGTGTGTTTGTGTGTTAAAGTGTGGTAAAATGACACTTTTGAAGCACAAAATGAAGAATAAGGGCAAGATAGATACAAGTATGTATGTATAACTCTCAAGCCTCAAATTTCTGAACCTAGAGGAGGGAGGAGGTGGTTCTCTCTTATAGAGAACAAAAGGTCAAGCTTCTTGAGGAAGCTAAGGGCTCAAGGCCATCCCTCCATACACGTATATGGAGGAGGGTTTCGGTGCCTTCCAGCTGTGCCAGCTGGAAGAAAATATCTCCAAAAATGTGACAAAAAGCAGCTGATGGTCGGCGAGCTACTTTAAGTGGTCAGCTGACCACTATAAGTGGTCTCCTAGGAAAACAACTGGTCGGCCATGGTGGGAGAGAGTCTAGAGCATGAAAACAATGCAGTGGTGCGGTGGCCGACCATAAAATATGGCTCAAAAACCAAGGAGACCAGTTGGCCGACCAGAAAACTGGCTGGCGGGAAGAAAAGTGGTCTCCAAGGGGAAGAACTGGTCTCCCACCCTTGTACCACCTTCCAAACAAGGAAAACAAGGTTTGTACCAAAAACAAACCAAAACGGATGCAAGACGAAAGTTCGGGAGGCAAAGCGCGCAGCTGGAAGCCTCGAAAACTAGTCTACGGGTATCAAAAGTGGTCTGCAACCACAAAAGTGGTCTCCCGGACCACAGTGTCCCTCTAGGCAAAGGCAACAAGGTGTGGTTCAAAAACCACACCAAACGGAGAACGTTAAGCAGTCCCGAGACAAGGCGCACTGCCGAAGGCTCTGAAAATCGAAAACTGGTCTCCGAACGGGAAAAGTGGTCTACGACCACAAAGAGATGGTCTACAAGACCTCTTCCTTCCTCCAGGGAAGAGAAACAAGGTTCGATCCGCAAACCGAGCCAAAGCACGAAGAGTTCAGAGGCCCGGAGGCAAGGCCCTCAGCCAAAACTCCGAAAACTCGGAACGAGCACAACATGCATTATCACCGACTGCTCAATCGATGATGTCTGAGTCTTAAGGTCGGTCAAAAATGGGGTGTCTACACTCACTCATCACATTTGGAAGTCCAGTTGGTAAAAGATAAGGCATTGTTGTGGGCACATCTAAAAGGATAAGTCAAAGTAATCAAGAAATCCATACCTGTAAGCCAGTAAGAGGTAGAGTGAGCAGGGGAAAGATAAGGAAAAACCAGCGAAAGTTAATGATGAAGTCTGGGTTTCAAAGAGGGGCCATCTTTAGAGCAGCTGCTGTTGTAATCTCATCGTCTTTGTCTTGTTGCAGTAGCTCAAGTAGTGAAAATAAATTACTGCAGGAGGCTCAAGCTACTGTACAGCTTGGGAAAGTGCTAGGAATAGATTTTGAAGGCAAAGATGATGAAGTCCTGTAGAAAATTGTTGAAATGGAAGAGAAGGACATGGAGCAAGCTGCTGAAAAGCACAATGGTGCTGGGGCTTAGAATAGCATTAAGAAAGGCTGTAGAGCAACAAAAAATTTTTTATGAAGATATTTTCTTGGAATATTAGAGGTCTTGGCAGACCTGAGAAGAGGAGGAAAATCAAAGAAGTTGTAAAAGAAAGGCAAGTTGATATGGTGTTGTTGCAGGAAATTAAAAAGGCTAATGTTTCAGAGCAATTTGTGAAATCTATTTGGCCTCATGATCTAGTTAGTTACATGATTGTGGATGCTGTTGGCAGTGCTGGGGGTTTGCTTTGTGTTTGGAAACCTGAAATATTCTCCTTGGCTGACTGTTGTTGTAATAGGAATTTCATCCTGTTATCAGGTATCTTATTTAACAGTCTAGAGTGTGTGATTGTGAATGTGTATGCTCCCAATGATGTTATTGATAGGAGAAAATTATGGTCTTCCTTGATCAATATTAAGGCTGTTTATCCCAATCCTTGGTGTGTGTGTGTGTGTGTGTTGGGGGGGGGGGGGGGACTTTAATGAAATAAAATCACTAGATGAAAGGAAAGGCTGTGTAAGAAGGAATAGCGGTATGGCAGACTGTGGTAACTTCATTAGCAGCCTGGCTTTGATTGATCTGCCTATGTTGGAAATGAGATATACATGGTGTAATTCAATGGAAGGTGAGAGATGAAGTAGGTTAGACAAGTTCCTGGTTAGCTCAGATTGGTTGGGTTGGTTTAGATACAAACTCTGGGGTCTGCCTAGGTCTATCTCAGATCACTGTCCAATTACCCTGATGGAGGACTGTAGACGTCCCCGAACGCCCCGGGAGGATGAGTCCCGTTCTGTTCATTTTGGGCTCACTACAGTTCGGACTCAAATTGTCACGGTTCTCAATCTGAACCAAAGAGTCCAAATTCGGCAAATCGTTTTGAGAAAACAGATTTTTTTGAAAGAAGTGCCAAACATGGACTGCTTTGCCAGATACAGAGTCGCCACCTAAATATTTTATTTTTGGGAAATTTAGGAAACCCTGACTCGTTGCCTAAGGCCACGTGTCCGTCATTACCAAAGTTGCCTCGGCTCGGGAACTTGGGTACGATTGGGGAAGGTCACTTCGTGAGCACCCCCGCTCGCCCGATCAAAGATCGGCCTCTACTAACCATGATATCGAGTTTTGAAAACCTTATGCATTCTTATTCCAGTTATTAGCCTAGGTTTACTATGTGATGCGCATAGCATACAAGTATAGACTGGATCGCCTGAATTGGAACAAAGCATTTCATGTTCATTTTTGGAAGATGGTTTCCTACTCGCAAGTAGGCTTAAAATGCAGATTTTGCCACCCTCGAGTGGGCTTAGAAAAGATGGTTTCGCCACTATCTAGTGGGCTTAAGACTCTCAATCAATGATTTGTTCCAATCCAAATAACCCAACCTTCACCCACAGGCACTCAGGCAGATATATCACATAAGCATATAGTCTTATGGTAAGCATGTTATCATGGCAGTCACTCACACACATGCAAGGATGCTAAAGCGTAAAAACTTACCGAGTACTCTAAGCCAAAACATAAACTATGTTAGAAATCCATGCATGATCCTAACTATACAGAAATGCCTAATGCAACACATGCAGGAATGCAACTAAGATAGGCTCGACTATTCTAAACATGGCATATGGAATGCTATAGCTAACAAGTATTCAACTTGGAATTGAAATACAATGCAGTGAGTTATGATGCACCGAGCCCGGTGCATGCAAAACAGATGAATGAATGCAAACATGCTATCATACTGTATGCTAATTGAAACATGCCCTATTCTAACCATCATAAGCTGGTAAATAAAAGGAGAAAGACGTGGGGTTGGAAGACATACATCACACGCACGCACAATTATTACAATTGCGCCCTCGCTCGGAGGGTCCGAATAAATAATATATAGTCCCGAATAAATAACTATAGTCCGAATAAGTACAAAATCCTAATTAATTAACAAATTAATCTAGGAAAGCAGGTAAATTAGCATGCAAGCCCATGGACCGCCTCAGCTCTGTTCTAAATGATGAATAATGCATGCTCGGGTTGCCTTGCGCGAAAATCCATTACGATGCCCCAATTAGCCTCTGTTTACAATTAAGCCCGGAATATTGTGCAAAGCTCTGAAAGGCTGTTGATTCTTGATTGCTGCAACAGAGAGCAAGAAAGGGCATGGCAAAGTATTTTCACATATTGTATGCACGCCTCGATCCTCGTGCCACCAATCACGCATCTCGATGCATGATGGCCGAGGAGTCGAATTGCACGACTCAATGTGAAATGAATGCACATATAAACATGACAAGACCGAGACTCCATCATGGTTAATCCGGAGTGTCGATGACCGGGAATTGAGACATGTTCCGTCACTCGGAGTACGAAACGTCCCTCGTTTCCCGTGTTTGGGCTAACTCCTATCCCAAACACAATGCAATATGCATGACATGCATGAATGCAATTCTAACATACAACCTAGTATACGCAATGCTATGAGATGGCATACACAATGCACGATGTAACATGGCATACACGATGCTCTAACATACAACCTAGCATACGCAATGCAAAGGACTAAGATGACATACACAATGCATGATGGACTTACACCAATATGAGTGGACCTCAGCCACACTCATATCAGTAGCCATAAGATGAAAATGAGACTATCGAAATACGTGCATATATGCACGCAAACCGAGGACCGAATCTAAGGCATCGAATGCCACTCTAACAAGGCATGGCAAGGCATGAAACATGGCATTCAAACATGCAAATTCCAGCATTGAATCATGATGCAAAATGATCCCGAATCATGGATATATGTCATACAATGCATGGAATGGTCCCGAAACTCAAAACTAGGCACATATATTTTTTTTGGGTGAATAAACTAGGCACATATATTGACTTATAGCTATACAAAGTATGCATTATTTGACTATGAAGCACAAAGATAGAGCCAAGGCAGTCCCAAAACATGAACATCTCTAGTTCAAAGCATGACCAAAAGATGCTAGCAAGATGGACTAAAATAGCATGCAACTTTGACTAGCAAACATGGTTTACATGGCATATATGAAGCATATGAAATCTCACCAAACTAGCAAAAATCAGTGAACAAAACATGTGAAAATATGCCCAAATTAACATGGAAATGCAGCCAATGCATGTAAAAATGGGGCTCCTTTGAAGGGCATACAAGGGGTTATTAAGCACATGCATCAAGGACATTTAGCATAGCAAAATCACTCTGGAAATGAGTATGGGGGTCTCAAAACCCACTGAAAAGTGATAGAAACAAAGCTTGGAAGCTTGCAAATAGGGGGTCCTTTGGAGGCCAAAAAGGCCACCAATCAAGACAAGGAGAGAGGGGGTCACCCCCCTCTGATTTTGGCCTTGAAGAATACACCAAGCCACTGAAAATCTACTAGATTTAAGTGGCTAAGAGGCCAAACCATGGCCAATGCAAGTGTCCTAATGCATAGCCCTAATCATGAAGAGATGAAGCATGCATAGGGGGAAGACGACCCCAAATAGAAAATAGACCTTAATCAAAAATGAAGATGATATCAAAACAAGACTTTTTTCAGTTTAGGTTGAGGTCCAAAAAGGCTTACAAATAAGGCTAATGTATCATGCAAAAACAGCCCTAAAAGAGAGATTGGACAAACAATGCAGTAAAAGGCCTCAAACATCCAAGTGCCCTTCAACAAAGTTGAAGAGGGGCTCAAAACAAGATACTTTACAGTTTATGAAAAATCTCGAATATGCTCACAAGTAAGGCTACAATATGATGCAAAAATGGCCCTAAAAGAGAGATAAAGGGTAAGGGGAAGTAGATGGCTTCAAACAGTAAAGAGTCCTTCAACAAAGTTGAATAGGGGCTCAAAATAAGGCACTTTACAGTTTGGCTCGAAGCCCAAAAATGCTCGCAAGCAAGGCTAATATATTATGCAAGATAAGCCTTAAAAGAGGGATAGAGCACAAAGGGTGAGTAAAAGACCTCAAACAGAGAAAAGTCCTTGATCAAACATGAAGATGAGCTCAAAATAAGACTATTTTCAGTTCAGGTCGAAGCCCAAAAATTCTTGCAAGTATAGCTTATAGATGAAGCAAAAAAATACAAGTTTAAGGGAAATAGGTGCTTACCCTTGAAGAGCAGCAAATCAGGAGCTTTTGGTCCGAAATTCTAAGCTTTCAACTTCTTCAAATGGCCTCCAAGGTGCTGGAATGAGTGATGGAGGTGGTAGGCTATGAGGTGTAGGGTAAATATGCAAGGCAAAGGGTCTTTTGAAGCTTGAAGTATAGATATAGGAGGTATATGTATATATGCCCTAGCTGGTTTTTCTAACCCTTGTAAATGGAGGTGGGGTGCTGGTTATATAGAGGGAGAGGAGTGAAAGAAAAGGGGGGAAAAACCAATTCCAATTTCCCTCCAAAAAGACAGACCCTCGGGCAGAGGATCTGGTGCAAAACAGCTGGCACAGCTGGAATGCACCAAGAGAGACAAGCTTGGCCGGCCAGGTGCAAAAGGTTCAGGTGGCCGGCCGGCCACCTCCCCTGGCCGGCCGGCCAGGGGTCAAAGAGGTCAAGCAGAATTGCTGGCCGGCCACCCCAGAAAGGTGGCCTCCCAGGTGAGTGCAACACAGCTGCATGGAGAAAAACCAGAAAATGTAACCCAGAAGAGAGAAAAACCAACTTTTTAGAGGGGTTCAAAAGGGTCAAGAACAATTGCTGGCCGGCCTACCCATATTGGTGGCCTCCCAGGTGTGTACAACACAATGGTGTGGTGGAAAGTTAGAAAAAGTGGCCCGAGATGGGAAAAACCAGCTTTCTAGTGAAGAAAACGGGCGATGAAGAGCGATAAAGAAATAAAACTGGTTTTTCAGAACAATTGCTGGCCTCCCACCTTTCTACAACCTTTCTAACAATGAAAATAAGGTCCCCGCAAAAATGAACCCAAACCGATGCAAAACGAGGTTCGGGGGCCGAAACGCGCGCCTGGGGCCCCGAAAACTGACTATTAAGCACCGAGGTGGCGTTCGACACGAAGTTGGTCTCTCGGGCCACAGTGTCCCTCAATAGGGAGGAAACAAGGGTGTGCCAAAAACCGAAGCAAACGGAGGTAGTTAAGCGGTCCCGAACCGAGGCACACGGCCGACGGCTCCGAAAACTAGAAACCGGGCTCCAAACGGGAAAGATGGCCTACGACCACGAAACGTAGCCTACGGCCAGTGAGAGATGGTCTACGAGACCTCTCCCTCCCTTCGGGAAGAGAAAACGGAGAAAACGGGACCTGGTTCGCAAACCGAGGCAAAGCACAAAAGAGTCCGGAAGTCCGGAGGCAAGGCTCGCGGCAGAGATTCCGCAACTTCAGAACGAGCACAATATGCAACATCACCGAGCGCTCAGTTGGTAACGTCTGAGTCTTAAGGTCGGTCAAAAATGGGGTGTCTACAGTTGCCCCTCTTTGACAAAACTCGAAAGTCATAAGTGACGGGAGTGAATGTCAAAGCCCAGAGACGACCCATTTTTGACAAGGCCGAAGACTTAGACAAACAGGCGAGACAAACAAAGATGTGCCCGCAGGCGTGCCCGCAGGCAGTGGGCAAAATGCAACTGACAATGCAAGAAGCCGAAGATACCTCGTGATCATGCAAATGCAGCAAGCTGTAATGAAGCAAGTATTCACAAATAGATGCAACAGTTTTAAGCAAGCATGCAAAGCAACAACTACATTTCATGCAGTTAAGAATGCGGAGAATTGTTCAATTCTCGTCACGTCTCACATGGAGAAGGTACAATACCTGTGCGGCTCGTCTGGTCGCACCAGTCTCAAATGAACCGTACATACAATATCATGTCTGCAAAAGAAAGAAACTCAACAAGCACAACATATTTAACAACGTATGTTCAACGTGACATCGAATGCAGACAAACGTGGTGTCGATGGTGAGTGCATCGCAATGCGAGAAGCAACACGCGTGACAACGCAAGTTTAAGCATGGAGGCATGACAATATCAAGGAAACGTGCATAACAATGCAAGTTATATGCATGAGAATGCAAGTGACGTGCATGGCAATGCAGAACAAGTGTAAACTCGGACGCATGTTTGTCACAAAACAACGATCAAAGAAATGCAGGTTTTTGACGAGGGCGACTCAATCGCGGCCTTCGGTTCACCTCCCGGAAGGGTCACAACAAATTCAAAAAGGATACACTTCACTCATGATGAGTAACGATGAGATGCGCATCGAAAGTTGGAGTTGAAGTTCCCGCAGAGGGATTTCGTGACGAAAAGTGCACTTTCCTTGTACTTTCTCGGGTGCCGGGACTCCAATCATCACCAAAATTTGCAGAGGCCTTGGAGACCATGTTGGGAACACCACCGGCCAGGTTTGGTCCAAGGGGGAGACCACTGGCCATGGGTGAGGGCGAGGGGTGGCCGGCCTACCAGAAAAGGTGGTCGGCCGGCCACCCAGCCAAAACAGTGGGCAGTTTGGTCTTTTTGCTCTCTTTTCTTTAAATGTGCTTATCCAAAGCACTTTTCCTCACAACTCCAGCTCCGAAATTGTCTCCTCTACCTTCCCAAACCATTTTCTTCCTCAGATCTGTGCTCTATACGCGTTTTCCAACGTCCCACGCCAAGTTGTTTCGCGAAAACTTTCAGTTCTCTTCACTTTGAACCGATTAAATTTTGATTTCGGAGCTTCTTTTCTCATTTCCACCACTTGAGGTGAGTTTGTCTCAATATTTGGAAGAATTTCTTGGGAGTTGACTTTTGTTGACTTTTTCATTTTCCGAGAGTTGACTTTTTCCAATTTTGGCTCATTTTGCTCCTTTTTTGCAGATTTTTCGAAATGGCTGGTCATTTCCCTCATGGTGAAGGTCCTCGGGTGCCAGAGATGATCCCGATATTATGGCTCTGCCTCCGAGGGTCCGACCATTCATACCCGAGAGGTACGTCCCTCCGACACATATTCTCCCGCAGCTGTTTTCTATCATTTTACTGATTTCGACGAGCGAGCGCCCATGGATCTGCTTTTGCGAGAGCCGGAGTCCCATCTCTCCATCAGGCACGAGAGGTATTTACTTCACTTTTACATTTTCTGCAATGTATCCTGCATTTTCCGTGCATTTCGTGCTTTTGCTATGTTTATCTGCTCATTCGAGTACACAGCTTGTTTAGAATGTTTAGGCTATAACACCGTATTCTATTTGCATCTTGAACACACAGTTCAATTACTTGAATTTCTGAACACGCAGCCCATAAATTGATTGTGAACACACAGCACACACTTGTTGAGAGTAGAACACGCAGCCCAAACTCTGAATTTTTGAACACACAGCCCAAATTGAAGGTGAACACGCAGCACACACTTGGTAGAAGGTTGAAGACGCAGCCCAAACACTTGATGTCGAACACACAGCCCGTTGTTGGGGTGAACACACAGCACACACTGATTGAGAGTTGAACACACAGCCCAAGCACTTGAATTTTGAACACACGGCTCGTTGTTGGGGTGAACACATAGCACACACTGATTGAGAGTTGAACACGCAGCCTAAGCACTTGAATTCTGAACACACAGCTCGTTGTTGAGGTGAACACATAGCACACACTGATTGAGAGTAGAACACGCAGCCCAAACTCTGAATTTCTGAACACATAGCCCAAATTGAAGGTGAACACGCAGCCCAAACACTTGATGTCGAACACACAGCTCGTACTTTGAAATCTGAACACACGGCTCAAATACTAGATGTTGAACACACAACTCAAACTTTGAGATGAACACACAGCCCACACTGATTTTGAGTTAAACACGCAGCCCAAACACTTGAATTCTGAGCACACGGCTCATACTTTGAATTTTCTGAACACACAGCCCAGATTCTGTATCTGATTTGATTTTGCACACAGCTCATACATTTCATTTGCACGCAGCCTATTCATTTCATTTGCACGCAGCTTATACATTTCATTCTGAAACTGAATACATGTGTTCATCCTGAATGCAGGTGACTTCTCGTACTGCGCGAGGATATGGCTCCATCGCGGCGAGAGAGTGGTACGCAGAACTCCCGGAGGCTGTCCGGGATTTGGTTGACGTGGCAGGGTTTGGGTCCTTTTGCACTGGGATATCTCGCTGTCCTGCTAGTAGGACGCTGATGGGTGCCTTGGTAGAGAGATGGTGGGACACCACCAACTATTTCTATTTCTTTGCCACCGGGACATGACTATGACCCCGTTTGACTTCGCTGTATTGACAGGCCTTGATGTAGGAGGCTGGGCGATCCCATATGACGAGGACATGGGCTAGTGGGAGGCCGCCTGGATCTACTTATTGGGGGCTCGCCCACCAGTTGATAGATCTTCGGGCAGAGTCCGATATACTTGGTTTTCTTCACATTTCAGGAGGGTGGAGATGGAGCCTGAGACTCCTGAGGAGGTAGCACAGTACACCGCGGATTTCTGATGTTCCTTTTCGGGACCACTCTGTTTTCTGATAGGGGGAACACTGTCGGGCTCTACCTGTTGAGTGCTCTAGCGGACCTATCACAGGTCAGCCGATATGATTGGGGTGGCGCCAGCCTGGCCACTCTCTATTGCTATATGAGCGCGACCTCCCATGGACGGGGGAATATGGTTGGCGGCTATTGGAGGGCCTGGGAGGTACTTTCTGTCCTCTTGATTTACATTTTTGCTTTTTATTATTTGTACATTGCACTCACGGCGCACTTTACATTCTGTACCTTGCACTTTGCTCTCAGCATTTTGTATTTACATTTTGCACTCAGCATTCTGTATTCTGATGGCTATTGCTTTGTTTTTCACAGCTATGGATCTACGCGTACTTCCCGACGCTAGCCCCAGAGCTTGAGGTGGAGGTGCCCCTCGTGACCCCTTACTCTCTTGTATTCGAGGGCCAGTACCGGCCGAGACCTCGGGAGTCTTTCCTCTACCTACGGCAGTACTTTGATACAGTGCGACCGTCAGAGGTATTTTAGAACTCCCAGTTCTTCATGTTTCTGATCTTTGATTTATCTTGCACATTCACAATTTCTGACCATCTTATGCATCGGTTCCGCAGATCTCGTGGCAGCCCTGGGCGCTTTTAGGTAGAGACCTCCGATTTCAGTTTGCCGGAGCATGGGGAGCCTCTCGGTATAGGATCTTGTTCGAGGGGCCAGTTGGTAGGGCCTGGTTTTTGGGGGATCGCTTCTTGCGCCAGGTATGGGGCTACCCTGCTCAGGACATCCTTTCACCACCTCCAGACGATATGCGGACCGCTGATAGGCTCCTTCCCCAGGATGTCGTCAGTGCTATGCAAGGTACCGACGCATTACTACATTTGGAGCAGGAGGAGTACGCGACCTACCGTCACACATACTTGATGCCTCCATTGATGGGTGTTCGTACTCCACGAGGAGGTCTGCTATGCCGTCANTCCAAGATAACAACTCTACTAATCAATATCATATTAAAACAATTAATATAAATACAGGGTTCACATACTTTTGGGTTTTGTAAATGTTCTAACTCAATATTTAAATGAAGATAGTTATGTTTTGAAATCAACTAAATAAATAAATAATCATTTATGGTTAGACTAACAAATAGTTTCTTCCCTTTTAGTGTTGAGTATTAATACGTGTGTGTTTGGTACATTTACAAATTTCTCCTTGGTCAAGTAAAGTTCATGTGTTAAGTCAACACCTATTTGGATTTAAGCATACTTTTAGGGGTAGTTAATTATATCATTTGGGTCCGAAGACCAGTAGTATAGGTTGAGGATTGTGTTGTCATCGAGATTGTCAAGAAGATAATGTTAATTTTATATGGCAGAAAATGACGAATTAGAAATCACAAGGAGCTAAATGGTCTCAATTATTTGAAATAGTCAATTTAGACGAAGATAAGGACAATTGTCTTCTCTATCGCATTTCATAGTTGAACCCTCTATGT
Organism: Camellia japonica; assembly: GCA_030407325.1. Taxonomy (NCBI): domain Eukaryota; kingdom Viridiplantae; phylum Streptophyta; class Magnoliopsida; order Ericales; family Theaceae; genus Camellia; species Camellia japonica. Next base: position 104,406,714 of record JAPPVO010000013.1, on the reverse strand, counting down.
TGTAATGAACTTTACTTAGGACATGGTTCTTGGTTATGAAACAAAAACAAAAACAAAAACAAAAACAAAAATAAGAAATGAAAGCACAATTTTATTTTTTTTTTTTTGATACATTGGAAGTTGTCTGGGGAGGGATATAGAGATTGCTCGTTATTGTACACTAAGAATATGCATATTTATCTGTTAATTTTATTTTTCAAAAACTATATACTAAATAGGAAGTTGCGGTGACATAAGTTACATGTTTTAGAGTTTTTTATTCGTAAAGTACATGCTCTTTTATGAATTCATTAAAAAACTTGTTTTCATTAGTAAATATTATAGATTTTTCATAAACAATCTATGAGGATGAGATGTGTGTGTGTTGTGTGTGTGTGTGTGTGTGTATAATATGTATAATAAGTCATATGCTTATGATTGCAAGCCTAATTATTTATCACAAGCATTAGATTACATAAATATTAGATACTACGGTTCCACCAATAAACAAACCGTTAGGTTGAGGTTTTCTATTCCAAATTTTTTTCCAAACTATGCACAATTGTTTTATCATATATTGAGATTTTCGTGTTTCAAAATTTTTGTATTATCTAACAATTATGATTGAATTGAAACAGGAGTATAAAATATTTTAGTAAAGAATTTTGGGCAATTTTTAAAATTTTTGTTACATTTTTTATTTTCAAAAATATACATAGAATTGCTAATTGAATGAATAAATTAACATGACACATCTGTTAGATAATGTCTCAATGGGACCACATAATTAAATGTGGTGTTATCATTTATAAGAAGCCTACAATTTAAGTGATTCAATTTAGTTAATAGGCTTAAGGGTATATGTGTTATGGACCTAATGTGTAGATACTAATTGTATAATTTCTATTTCTATGAGGGGCAGAAATAGAAATTAAAACATATTGGTTAAAGTTGGTTTTCATTCCTTTTGAACTTCCACAACTTTTCAGTTTTGAAAACCAATAAATAGAAATTAAAACCAATAATGGTTAAAGTTGGTTTTCATTCCTTTTGAACTTCCACAACCTTTCAGTTTTGAAAACCAATTACAACCTTTAAAAGGTTATGGTCCCTATTCCTTCCTAAGTGGAAAAAGAACACTGCCATTTTTCTAAATCCTCTCAAGGAGAAACATAAGGCACCAAAGGGGAAAGGATTAGAAGGCAATAACATAATCAATAACAAAGAGTTTATTGATAATCACGCTTCCGTTTAACCGTTCATCAATGGATTCAGGTATGTCATTTTGTCTTGATTTCTTGATAATACACATGGTAAATGATCCGAAGTGTAAGGTTTATGTTCTGAAATTTATGTTTACAATTGGTATCAGAGCCAGCATATCATGTGTCTTATCAGAATTGATATGCTTTATTCATTCTATTTAGTTTCCTGGAATCAGATTCTGAATTTTCTTATGGATGAACATCATGTATTTATATATATATATATAGATATATCTTGCGTTTTGATCGGTTTAATTTTGAACATCATAAAAAAAAAAACTATTTGTTTTTGGACCCGTCAATTCTATTTATATATGTATGTATATAATTGGGATTGCTGCAGATTATATAACATATACGGAGTCACAAATTTGGAAATCTTTAAATTTAATGTAATTTCATACAACGTCTACAGAAATTTTATTTTCTAACATTCTCAATATAAGTCAATTCAAACAAGATGTCACAAAAGTGATCTCTCTTGTCTAGATTGTTTTATATGGAATGTTTTGATGTTCATGTCTGTGTATCTCATGCGGGTATTTATCGGTCCAAAGACATGATTAAGACTTGGCAGAATTACACACACATTTTGTGGTGATAAACATGTGCCAATTGTCAAGAAAACCTAATGTGAATAATAAATCCATCAAAAGATAGATTTGTTATTTGACATAACTTATTGTCAATGTTTGATCATTACAACAAGAATACCACTTACAGTTAATATCACTACCCAAAGGCTTGGTATTAATGTTGTGCTAGGTATCTTGAGATGTTGTCATTAAATTAATTTATTTAGAGATTATCTGTCCATTCAAGATGAGGTAATTGTTCCTGAGGAACAAACTCTACAACCTCAACCTCAAGAATCTGTGCCATTAAGGCGATCCACAAGAGAAAGGAGATTTGCACTTTCAGATGATTATATTGTATATCTCTAGGAACATGAGGTAGAAAATGGAATGTCGAAAGATGATCCAATCAACTTTCGTCAAGCCATGGAAAGTTCCAACTCTCATAAGTGGATAGAAGCCATGAATGAAGAATATAAGTCTATGCAAGACAATAAAGTTTGGGAACTTGTCTCATTACCAGTTGGTGCGAAGCCCGTAGGTTGTAAATGGATATTTAAAACCAAAAGGGATTCAAATGGTAATGTGGAGAGGTATAAGGCACGTCTTGTAGCCAAAGGCTTTACTCAAAAAGAAGGAATTGACTTTAAAGAAACTTTCTCTCCAGTTTCTTCGAAAGATTCTTTTAGGACAATTATGGTGCTTGTTGCATATTTTGATCTTGAGTTGCATCAGATGGATGTCAAAACAGCTTTTCTTAATGGTGACATTAAAGAAACAATTTATATGGTGCAGCCAGAAACTTTGTGTCAGGAGACCCAAAGAATATGGTTTGCAAATTGACTAAATCCATCTATGGACTCAAACAAGCTTCTCGTCAGTGGTACTTCAAATTTCATCAAGTTCTCACTTCGTATGGTTTTGAAACTAATGCTGTTGATGAATGTGTGTATCACAAGTTCAGTGGGAGTAAACACATATTTTTGGTTTTATATGTTGACGACATATTGCTTGCCACAAACGATATAAACTTATTGCATGACACCAAGAGATTTCTATCTAAGAATTTTGAAATGAAAGATCTTGGTGATGGTTCCTTTGTATTAGGAATCGAAATACACCGAGATCGTTCTCGGGGTATTCTGGGATTATCACAAAGGAGCTATATCGAAAAAGTACTCAATAGATTTGGCATGTAAAATTGTAAATCAGGTGAAACCCCGGTTGCTAAGGGAGACAAGTTTAGTCTCAGCCAATGCCCAAAGAATAGTCTTGAAATTCAAGAAATGCAGAAGATTCCTTATGCCTCGGCTGTAGGGAGTCTAATGTATGCTCAAGTATGTACGCGTCCGGATATTGCGTTTATAGTTGGCATGTTAGGCAGATTTTTAAGTAATCCTGGCATGGATCATTGGAAAGCAGTCAAGCGTGTTATGCGATATTTACAGAGAACAAAGGAATATATGCTCACATATAGGAGATCGGATAAGTTAGAGGTCATTGGATATTCCGACTCCGATTTTGCTGGATGCAGAATTTTGTCACTGGGTTGCGTATTTTGGAAGGCACTGAAAGACCATTTAAGTTATATTGTGACAATAAGTCTGCAGTTTTATATTCCAATAACAACAGGAGCTCGACAAAATCAAAGCATATTGATATCAAGTTCCTAGTTGTAAAAGAAAGAGTGCAGAGTTGACAGATTTCCATAGAGCACATTGGGACAAACTCCATGATAGCGGATCCACTTACGAAGGGACTACCACCCAAGGTCTTTCATGAGCACACTGCTCAGATGGGTGTTGTTCTATTTGAGAACATTCTGGTTTAGTGGGAGTTTGTATTTATATTACTGCTTTATGTCAGCCTTGAGTTTTATCTATGTAATTAGATTAATTTCTGCAGAAATGAAATATTCAGTTTATTACGCTCTGTTACGTATTGTGAAGTATTGATCTCAATAAAGTTAAGTAGGACCAGTTGGAAATAGGCATGTATGGATCACATCACATGTAATTTCCATGCTACGCATCCATGATTGATCTATGTCATTTAGCTGTATTAGTATACGTGACCATTGGTGGGTCGAGTTACGATTGATGTAACGAAGACCGCTTTGATCCTATATTAACATAGTTAATGGACAAGATTGTTTGGATACCCTCAAGTTATGATAACAAATTTCTGAGCTCACTAAAGTTAAGCACATTTTTCAGGATACATATGTGGTCCAGTGGGAGATTGTTAGATAATGTCTCAATGGGACCACATAATTAAATGTGGTGTTATCATTTATAAGAAGCCTACAATTTAAGTGATTCAATTTAGTTAATAGGCTTAAGGGTATATGTGTTATGGACCTAATGTGTAGATACTAGTTGTATAATTTCTATTTCTATGAGGGGCAGAAATAGAAATTAAAACATATTGGTTAAAGTTGGTTTTCATTCCTTTTGAACTTCCATAACTTTTCAGTTTTGAAAACCAATAAATAGAAATTAAAACCAATAATGGTTAAAGTTGGTTTTCATTCCTTTTGAACTTCCACAACCTTTCAATTTTGAAAACCAATTACAACCTTTAAAAGGTTATGGTCCCTATTCCTTCCCAAGTGGAAAAAGAACACTGCCATTTTTCTAAATCCTCTCAAGGAGAAACATAAGGCACCAAAGGGGAAAGGATTAGAGGGCAATAACATAATCAATAACAAAGAGTTTATTGATAATCACGCTTCCGTTTAACCGTTCATCAATGGATTCAGGTATGTCATTTTGTCTTGATTTCTTGATAATACACATGGTAAATGATCCGAAGTGTAAGGTTTATGTTCTGAAATTTATGTTTACAACATCCACTAGTTAAATGCTAATCAATTTTCAAAACTAACCCCTATTTGTACACGCATAGTATGTGCACCTACAGTTAGTTTATGTGTGTGTATATATGTATATATTATAAAGCATATGGCTCGTTTGGTTTGAATATTGTCACGATTTTTTTTTCTTCAAAAATGTTTTTCACAATACTAAACATTTTGAATGATTTTTTAATCGATTTTTTTCATTCGTCAAATTGTTCAAAATTGGTAAATAATTTTTCTGTATTCATCAAATCACTCTTTAATCATGAAATCATTCAAAATTTTAAAAATAAAATTATAAATACATTGCGTTTACAACACAAGTATTATGTGTGTGTATTTTTTTCAGAGACACAAAATGCATCGAGAGCAGAAAGTATGTAATTGTGAATGGTGTAGCCTCCTCTTCTTGCGGTTTCAAGCCCGTGAAGAGGGGCAAGTTGTCCCCCCCTTCTTTTGTGTTTGCTATTTTTTATTTTTAAATTCTTAGACATAAGTATAGTAAAAGCAACAAATAATGTTTCCTTTATCAAATAGAATTTACATACAAAGTTCTCACACGTGGAGAGAGAGCATAGAGAGAAACTTTACATACAAATTTACATTCTTTCATAATAATTTGTATGATTTAAACTAAAAAACACAATTAAGTGTATGATTTAAGGATGGTTTAAACTATAAGGGTTGGTATGGGGTCGGCTCAACCCAACGGCTAAAACCTTAAACACAAATCTTGTTTAACGGGATTCATTTAAACTAACGATCAAGCTAGCAAACCTTGTCTCATGGGTTGAGATTTCGGATTTTTTTATTTTTATTTTAATGTTGTATAACGAGTTCATGTTCAACAGGCAGGGTTTGAAACCATAAGCCTAAGTTCAACCCAAACTTCATTTAGGTCGATCAAGTCGCTTGAGATACTAGCTTGATTGAATAAAAATATGCCCAATTAAGTGGATTTTCAAATCAAATGATAACTATTAGTTTAAAATTTCAAATTATCATTACAGGACTACAAATTTATTATAAAGAATTGTTAACAAATTTATTATAAAGAATTGTAACAAGAGAGCATGAGTATGATATTATAGATCAACAATTTAAATTTGTAAATTTAACTACAAGGATATAGTAAGAAAGTTAAATTCTATAATTAAAAATCAACATTTATTATAGTTCAAATTATAATATTTTTTAATAATCTAAAATTTTTTCATGATGTTATGGAGAGGTGGGGGGATATGGTATGAGCAGCAGAGAGTTGGTGGGAGTAGGTGGATATTACAAGGAGGGAGAGGGGGCGGATCGGGTCAAATTAGCAAGTCAACAAGGTTGGGTTGTGTTGGCAGGGGCAATTGCTATTGGGAGTCATATTTGTCTCCTTTTGACTGCCATTTGTCTCTTTTTGAAGGGGTTATTAACCCTGGAGTTGCTTGTCAATTCTCGTGACATCAACGTGGAGAGATAATGTTTAGGCTAAGTTTGGGATATCCCAAATAATCTAAAAAGTCAAAAAGTTACTCAAAAAGTTAAAAAGTTAACACTATTCACCAAAAGTCAACAATTACGGCTGCACAACTCCCAATTCAAATTTTCCTCTAAAAACCAATTTTTACAATTTTTTATTACACATTTTTTCATAAAAAGTCAAAAAGTTAACCCAAACATCCATATTTTCAACCTCACTTTTTTAGTCAAAAAAGACAAAAAGTGTACTTATTTAGTCTTCCCAAACAAGTAACAAAAACAAAAACAAAAATAAAAACAATAGTAGAGATTAGAGCCGTGTAAAACATCACTTAATTTGTTAAAATTGTATTGATTCATATTAATTTGTATCGTTTTAATCGCTAATTCAGTTTAAATTTTAAAATTTATAATTCGTCAATCGAACCATTCCGTTCCGTTATAGTTAATACATATATATTTTTTAACTTCTAATGAAATATTAATGTAAAAATAAGTGAGAGAGATTTAAGATATGAAATTTATTAAAAATGAGTGGTTATATATATGAAACATATTGTGTAAAATTAATTTGTTTTATATATCTAAATAATATTATATAAATTTGTGTTATATATTATGCAAATATATGATAATTAATTAAAATATTCTTCAATCTGTCAATCCGTCAAAAACCATCCAAACCATAATTTGTCAATCCGCTAATCCGCCATTTAATTTGTAATTTTACGTTTAAACTGTCTAAATCGTACCGCGCACAGTCTAGTAGAGACGAGACAGATAATATGCAAGAGAGAGAGAGAGAGAGAAGCAAAAGGTTTGGGGGAGCCTAAGGCTAGGTTTGGCATCTCCTAAAAAAGTTAAAAAGTCACTATCCTATTTCAAACCCAACTCATATTTTATAAAAAGTTAAAAAGTATACTTATTTAGAACATCTCAAACAACCCTTAAAATACTGGAGGGGTGCTTTTCTGAGATTGGGACATTGGGTTGGGTACTAGTTTATTTTAAGATCTTTACTATGAGTCTGAATTGATTCATTGTTGAACTAATTTAGATTTATTTTGATAATAATTTATCTTATACAATAAATTAAGAAAATTATCTATGGAAAAATTAAATTCATCCAATATCAATTGTTAAAGTTGAAAATCTCAACTTCATAGTAAAATTACTTCATTATCGAACTAATTTAAATTCATTTTTGATAATATAAACTGTTCACTTTATACAATTAATTAAAAAAAATTATCCATATAAAAATCAAGTTCAACTTTAATAAATTCGAAATCCTTTGAATCATATTTCTACTTTAACGAAGTGAAGTAATGGGCATGATTGGTATATTTTGGACAATTTTTGAATGCAGGATAAAAGTTAGTATTTAAAGTTTTTTGACATTTTTTTGAAAAAATATGCAATAAAATAGAAAGGTAATGTAATTAAAAAAAGGTTAAAAGTTGACTTTTAACCAACTTTTCAAAATAGGCTCAAGTTAAAAGTATTATAAGTCGATAATTAAAAAATAAAAAATAAACACTTTTCTCTATATTTAATTATTTTATTTTATTCAAATTATTTTTATATAAACTATAAGTAAAAATTACACCAAATATACTAACACCAATTTTTAAAATAAAATAAGTTATAAGTTATACCAAACATGACCGTTGCATATAAGTTATTAATTTATTTTAAATTTTATCATTTAAGATTTTATTTCCTATCATATGAGATACTCAGGCTTATTTTAAAAAATTAAATTCTTATTAAAAAAAATCTACTTGTCTCTCTAATTTTTTACATCTTTTTTATAAAAAAAAAAAATTCACTAAAAAAATGAATTTCCAAAACATCCCTCAATATAATGAGGGTAAATTACAATAACTTCTCTTAAAATTTTGAGAAAATATAAAATATTATAACAGGTTTAGCATAATTAAATTAGGCTCTCTTAAAAATTTAATTCAAATAACATTTTTAGTTTATTTTCATTAATAATTTATTATTCTATGGATAAAAAAAATAGTATTATCATATCTTTTATACTGAAATGTATATTTTTTCTTATTTATCTAGTGTCTTTATACTGTTTACATTATTTTCACCCTTTTTAACATTACTAAAAAAATATTAGTGTAATTTGCTAAAATTAAAAAATTACTTTTATTTTTTTTCTTTCAAATCTCAAATAAGGTTATGTTTTGAAATTGATTATTTTAGTTAATTTCTTAATTTTTTATAAAATAACGTGCAAAAATTAGAGAGAGTAATTACCAACCTTTCTTCCCAAACATAGCCTGAAATATTATATAATAAATACTAATAAACTAAGGGTTTGACTTCTCTTAAATTAGACATCTCAATTTGAGAGAACGTTTAGATTTAATAAGCCCATTTTAGAACCGATTTCAGTAATCTGAACCGTTCAATTTGTACGACTCATTGAGTAGAATATTCATATAAAAAATTTAAATGATTTTATATCGGTAGTTATATATTTAAATTAAATTTGTATTACAAAAAATATATAATTATTCTTAAAATTATATCTGTCATTCATTTTTTTAAAATAAATATGATTTAGTTACCAATGTCTAATAATCTTAATTTTTTTTATAAATATTCTATTCAACGAATTTTAAAAAATAAATTATTTAAATTACCGAAATCAATATCAAAATAAACTTATGAAATTAAAATATTCCCACAAATTAACTTTAAAAAACCATACCCATAAAATAATATGATGATTGTACGACTGCTGATCCTCAACACCATCCAAAAGACTACTTATGATCAAAACCCCAGACAGACCCAATTGAAAGCCCCGAGTTTTAAGGGCTCAAAAAAAATTATATCGTACTCATACACAAAAGAAAACGGAGAGAGAGAGAGAGAGAGAGAGAGAGAGTTTGTGCAAAAAAGGCCTCGTGGCCGACAGCTATACGGGTGCGCTTCACCTTCTTGACCCTCCTCCATTTGTCTCTCCTCCAATCCACTTTCTAATGGTAGAAGTAATCAACTTTCACCTTATTTCACCTTTTATATTTTTTATGCTTAAACAATTAATTTTACTATTAAAATTTAATTTTCATCAATTCCTAATAAAATCATAATTAAAAATAATTTTATATAATAATTTTTTACTTGTCACTAAAAATTAATAATTAGTAATTTTTTGTTACAATTTTTATAAATTGTGGTTAAAACTTATAATTGTGATTTTTTTATGATAAATTTTTTAAATTGTCGCTGAAAATTAAAAATTAGTGATATTTTTTTAAACTGTCGTTAAAACTTATATAATTAATAATATTTTTGTGATAAAAATTTTCAAACTGTGACTGAAAATTAATAATTAGTGACGTTTTTTAATAGTATTTGATGAAAAATACTATTAATTATTATAGGACCTATTAGATAATAAGTCTACCTATTATGACCTATACATAAGTCTTCCTTAATTTTAAAAGGTTTGGGCTTCTCTCATATGGACATCTCAACATGACAGAGTGTTTGGATTTGGTAAGTTCTTTTTGGAATCAACTTTGGTGATCTAAATCGTTCACTTTTTAGGACTTGTTAAATAGAATATTTATGTAAAAAATCAAAATGATCGGACATGAGTCACTATATATTTGAATCAAATTTATATTACAAAAAATGGATAGCCATTCTTGAAAATATATTTGTCGTCCGTTTTTTAAAAACAAGTATGATTGAAACATATAACTATCGATATTCAATCATCTTGCTTTTTTGCGTAAATATTTTACTCAACGAGTCTTAAAAAATGAACTGTTTAAATTACCAAAACTGGTCCCAAAATAGACCTAAACGCTCTATCAAATTAAAATGACAACTTGAGAAAAGTCAAACCTACTTTAAAATCAACACATTTATATATCATATTTAAATCTATGGGTAAATTACACTGACACCCTTTGAAGTTTCTGTTTAATATAGATCTCCGCACACATTTGAAAACTTATATTTATGTCAGATTAAAATGACATATCTGCTTTTTAGCCTTTATACATATAAAATAATAAAATAATACAGATATTTTATTCATATTATTTCAAGAAAAATAATAATATCATTTTCTTTGGTTTAACTCACACAAAAAAGTTTTTTATTTTTCGTGTTTTTTTATTTTTTATTTTTTATTTTTAATGATTTTTTTAAATATTTTAAGCAATTCTTATTTTTTTAGATACACTTAATCTAAATATACTTAAGAAGTATAATATTTTGTGATTTTTTTTTAAATTCGCCGAATACAAAAAAAAATATATAAAAATATAAAAATTCAATACATTATCTTATTTTGTTATATTCAATGATTTTTAAAAAAAAAAATTTGTACAAATTTTGTGCTTTTTAAATATATCTAGATTAAATTGATCTAATCTAGATATAATGGTGGAAATAAAAATGAAAAATTATATTCATATATAAAAATTTATACAAAAAATATCGTAAAAATATTGTGATAGTGATATTGTTGTAAATATAAATATGTTTATAGATGTTTTGTTTTAAAGTAAAAGGTCACTATTAAGCTATATTATTGTGTTTGAAAATTCTATATAAAATTTCTGTTTGTACATCATCACTCAATATGAATATATTCAAGTAGAATTTAATGATGGAAAGTTGTAGAATATAGTTATGATAATAGGAAGAAGAAATAGTAGGAAAAAGGATAAGATGGTCATTTAGAAAGACATCAACAATCTAAGAAAAATTTGTAATAAGATTACAAACCTCAGGGAGGAAAATGTAATTTTTGCAAATGTGAGGGAAGATTTATATTAAATAGAAACCTCAGGGGGGTGTCAATATAATTTACCCTTAATCTATTATGTTGCCAATTCTTTCATTTATATAAAAGTTTATTATAATATTAGACACAATTTTCTTAAATATATGTGAGACTAATAAAACAGCTAGACTCATCTCATATAAAAAAGGTTATGTTCAATTTTGTGTTCAAATTATATGGTATTAGAACTAACAAACATGAGAGACGAATTTATTCAACTAATGCAAGTATAACATATGAGATAATTGTTGTTTAAAATTGTGAAATTAAATAAATAGATTTATGAAGAAATCAAAATATATACCAAGAACATATGCTGATAATTACAACTAAATTTCAACAGAAATACACAAAACAATAAAAGGGTAAAGAGACGAAACCGAAGCCTGCACGGAAGCAGTTTCCTTAAAACAGATTTCGCCGCCTCACGAGTCGAATGCTTGAGGAAATCCGGCGTCTGTCTCCCAAGATACGACGGTCAAAACCAGCTATGGCAGAAGCACTATCTGTCTAGCTTAGCGAACAAAACAATAGCAGCACTCTCTCACAATAGGAACTATTTGGCAAACTGACTTGTAAAATGGAAGAAAAATTTCTATATTGAAACTTGACAGGAGGGTCTCAATTTATACATGTATAGGGGAAAGAGAAAGTGCCTCCAGCCTTTAAGGCTAGTCATTAAAACACCAAGCATCCATAGCCCTTTTCCACAAAAATGAAAAGTATGGATACCCAAAGGATTCACACCCTTTAGCCAAGAAAAAAGATTTAAATACTCTTTAAAATCCTATTCATGAATCTAACATCATGAAGCAATTTCTTATTCAAAACCCAATGATTTTTGACTCACTTGGACCCAACACAAAAATGTTTAGGACCCACTTTAATATTTAATTAAAGTCACCACACTTTAATATTAAATTAAAGTCCCCAAAAATCATTTTTTCCAACAATCCCCCACATGAATAAAAATTGACCGAATGACTCAACAAACGGACAACGTTCAACAATAAGACTCTGAGAGAGAGTACAACGGACTAACCCAGACATCAGAGAATGTAGTTTTTGGCTTTGAACCTCTCCCAATGAGAACCTATCGAGTTTACTGGCAGATCAGTGAATAAGACATCTTGAACTGCTCTACCGTTTATGTAAATTGAGACAATAGATCTCACACGGGAATTACTCCTACCACCATTATGTTCTCATTGGTGTGCCCTGTGTGGCCCTGGACACTAGTCTGGTTCAGCGAGTGGTTTCAAAGAATCTTGGCCTGCCCAATTCTTCTAGAATCGGCCCCACTTCAAACTCACATAGGTGACTCTACTTTAGTATCCTGCAATACTTAACTCAACAGCTTAACACATAAGAGTCATTAAAAGCTCAGCTTATCCTCTACACTTGCAGGTATCACTGATAGAAGGAATGGCTGGAGGTTTAACCTCCTCAGTGACATACCACCGTTACACGCAATTAGGTTGTCCCATTGAACCTAGATCTTGGGATCTCCAGTCAACTAGGTTGGGTTTCCATTCCGGTAACTTCCAAAGGCCTTAACCCCATTCCTTTTGACGACGTTTCGACTAACACTCGACTTAACTCTTTGGTTAGCGGATCCGCAATGTTGTCCTTAGACTTTACATAGTCTAAAGAGACAACTCCATTCGAGAGTAGTTGTCGTATGGAATTATGTCTACGACGGATATGTCTAGACTTTCCATTATACATATTACTCTGTGCCCTACCAATTGCAGATTGACAATCACAATGAATACAAATAGCTGGCACAGGTTTAGACCAACGTGGAATATCTTCAATGAAATGGCGAAGCCATTCTGCTTCTTCCATTGCTTTATCCAAAGCAATAAACTCTGATTCCATCATTGATCTAGATATATACGTTTGCTTGGAAGATTTCCAAGACACGGCTGCCCCACCAAAAGTGAACACATATCCACTAGTGGACTTTGAGTCCTTTATATCTGATATCCAATTCGCGTCACTATATCCTTCAAGCACCGCTGGATATCGAGTATAATGCAGCCCATAATCCTGAGTGTAGCGTAAATACCTTAACACCCTCACAATGCCCTTCCAATGAGAAGCATCAGGATTACTTGTGTATCTACTAAGCCTGCTAACTGAGTAAGCTATATCAGGCCTAGTACAACTCATCAGATACATTAAACTTCCAATTACCCAAGAATATTCTAACTGAGAGACACTCTCTTTATTATTCTTGGTAAAGTGTAGACTTAAGTCTACGGTGTCGATGACACACTCGTATCTGATCCACTAAACTTCTCAAGTATCTTATCAACATAATGAGACTGAGAAAGTACAAATCCGCCAGAGATTCTGGTAATCTTAATTCCCAGAATAACATCTGCAATGCCCATATCCTTCATGTCAAATTTAGAGTTAAACAACTTTGGTAGTTTTGATCATTTCATCGTACTACCTATAATGAGCATATCATCAACATATAGACACAAAATGACATAACCTCTGTCAGTGTCTTTGACATAAATACACTTGTCACATTCGTTGATTCGAAACCCATTTGACAACATTACATTGTCAAACTTCTCATGCCATTGTTTAGGCGCTTGCTTCAAACCATACAAAGATTTGACAAGTTTATAGACTTTCTTGATTTGTCCTGGAGCTGAAAACCCCTCAGGTTGCTCCATGTAGATTTCTTCATTCAAATCCCCATTAAGAAAGCTGTCTTTACATCCATCTGGTGTATCTCAAGATTGCGCAAAACTGCTATCTCAATCACTATGCGAATGGATGTTATCCTAGTTACAGGTGAGTACGTATCAAAGCAATCCAGCCTTCTCGTTGCCTGTACCTTTGATAACGAGCTCGCCTTATACTTGTCAATTGACCCATCGGCCTTCATCTTTCGTTTAAAAAAATCCATTTGTAGCTTAAAGGCTTACAACCTGGAGGTAAATCTACCAACTCCCAGGTGTGGTTCTGTAAGATGGAGTCAATCTCACTTTTGATCGCTTCTTTCCATAAAGGACTCTCAGGAGAAGTCACAGCTTCGTGGAAAGTTTGAGGTTCGTTCTCAACCATATAAGTCAAAAAGTCTGGACCAAAAGATTTGGACATCCTAGCCCTTTTACTCCTTCTAGGCTGATCATCACCTTGATTCTCAACTTAATCATCAAAATGATCATCATCACTAGCAAGCTCATCAAATTGCTCCAAAACCTTGGAACCCCTGCATGGGTTCGGCAAGGAAAAATGTCTTTAAAGAAACATGCATTCCTTGACTCCATGATGGTATTCCTGTGTATGTCTGGAATTTCAGACTTATGAACAAGAAACCGATATGCACTACTATTATGTGCATAACCAATGAATATACAATCCACAGATTTCGGGTCTATCCTAACCCGTTAGGGTGTAGGAAACCCATAATAGCAAGACACCCCCACATTTGTAAGAATTTATAAGAAGGCTTAACGCCTTTCCATAACTCATACGGGATCTTGTCCACTTCACTTCAACACAAGTTTCACACTTGTGTTTCGTCAGAACGACCTTGTCGAACTCAAAAACCATGCGAAAACATGTTTACTGAGAAGAGTCCTTGAGACAAGATTCTTACGAATGTCCGAAACATACAGGACTTCGTTCAAGGTTAGCTTTTTCCTGAGGTTAACTTCAGGACCACCTTTCATTTCCCCTCAACAAATGAGGTAGTAGAGTTTCTCATAAACAACTTCTCACCGTTTGTAACCGGTTCGAAAGTTGTAAACAGCTCCTTCTCGGAGCAGATGTGGTGTATAGCCCTAGTAAAGCTAACACCCCTTGCTACCATAGTTGTAGCACTTTCCAAAGAACCGATAACCAGGTTCCCGCGGCTTGTATGCCAGCTTCTTTGCAACACCACCCCTTGGCCTCAGCTTAGAGCCCTTGTTTACAGGGGGCTTCTTCCTTGCCCCAAAAGATTTTCCATGCTCAATGACATTTGCCTTCACTAAGGAGGTACTCCCTCCTTTCTTTCTGTTATCCTCCTCAATTTTGGAGTCAGATAATTAAGTCTTCTTTGTAGAATTTATACAAAGTTTTTTTTTTTGAACAAATCCTTGTGTCACAATGATTATGAAACTCTCAAAATCATATCACAGTAAATACATTCCCAGAATGTCATCAACCGAATTAGGCACCCAAATATATTTGGTCCAACCTATCACTCTGAAGCCAATAGTCTTACTATTAGGAAACACAAATCCAGTGTTCAATAGTCTACTATTCGGAACTTCATAACATGGCCAGTAGTCTTATCACTAGGAATCACTAATTTCTCAGCATGTGGTCAGTAGACTTTCTACTATTATGAATCACAATGTCTTAACCTGTGATCAGTAGTCATTTTACTACTAGGAATCACAACGTCCTGACATAGGATCAATAGACTCTTTCATTACTAGGAATCATCATGTCTTGACATATGACCAGTAGCCTCTCCACTACTAGGAACCATGATGTCTTGACATGTGATCAGTAATCTGTTCACTACTAGGAACCACAATCTCATAACTGTGTAGCCAGTGGTCTAACACCACCTAGGAGCCACCAGTTTTCTATCTCTGTGATCAGTGATCTTGAACTCACTAGGAGCCACCAATTTAAGAATATATTTGGAATTTAAAAATCCAAAAAATATTCACCCACTATAACAGGTTGTCTCATCTTTGCTCTCAAGCAAAGTCACATAGCAATCATAAATGCTATAAATAACACAAGGATACCATACTAATTGCCTCTGATCAATTCAGAGATATTTTAAAGCAATCTTATGATTTCCTTTAAGAATCTCGCAAGGCAAAGGTTGTCAGGTGGAACAACATTTTTGTTTGTCACATTTTGAAGCCATTTCTGAAACATCACAACTGAATTTCACTTCTGTGATTCCAGAAATTGAACTTAACCCTTAGAAAATCCCTCAGATGGAAATTTAATTCAAAACTAGCTTCACCATTTAACCTAGAATCGAACATGGTCAGGAATGTTCCCAGGAAGACTGGAGGGGTCACATCGGTCCCACTTAAAACCCAGTTAACCTTTTGACAAAACATTCAAGAGCATGTTGACTCCTAGTCCATAGGAAACAATTTAAAAATTAAGATTTCCAAGGGATAAACCAGGTTATAACAAACCGATTCCCAAGCAAATAAAATTTACTACCAGAATTACACCACTCATAAAAATTAACCGGTACTCCCGGAACTACGCCCATTATTTCTGAATAAAATCAGAAATATTTTAGCTAATGCTAAAATTTAGTTTCCTTTCTCAAAACCAAAACACTTTGGACATAATCAGATTATAACCAAAGACTTTCTCCAAACTTGGTTTTCCAACACTTTGGGAATAAAATGATTAAACCCAAAGACTTCCTCAAACTCCAAAAGTTTGAAACCAAATCCGTCTTAGTTGTCATTTCTGAACAAATAAGAACTACTCTTTAGCCAAAGCTAAAACTTTGGTTTTTATCACAGAAAACCAAACCAAGTTCCAAACTTACAAGCAATGTAAAACCATTGCTACAACAATATAAGCAAATAAAACTTGCTACTACAAATTGGTAAACAAATCAATTACATCTCAAGCAAACATGCTTCAAACATTTTGATAAAATAGCCAATCCATAAGGATTCTATTTACTCCAAAAGTTTTTCCACACTTAGGTATTCCTATTCAACACAAACGTTAGTAGTCCAAACATTTTTGTTTTTACATCCCAAATACTATTCATTTGGTTTTATATTTATTTTTCGCATTGGTATCCCTACAAAGAAAGTTAATAGCAAACCACAACAAAATACAAACAAATAATCTAAAAAATTTAATTATAATAAATAATTGAAACCATCTAGCCAACTATTAATTATATAAGTAACCAACTAATATAAGGTACCAAACAAAATACAATTTGTAACTTCAAAATTAAATTACAACTTTAAAATAAAGTTCAATACTCATGAGTCATGAATGAAATTAATTCATAATAAATATTTAAACTAATAACTCCAAATAGATAAGTCAAATTCAAAGTTAATGCACCTAATTAAATAGTTTAGATTAATGCACCTAATTAAATAACTCAGATTAATGCACCCAATTAGATAATTTAGATTAATCATGTACACAATTCATAAAACTCTATAACTCCAAATACATTAAATTATGTAATCTAGCCTAGAAAATAATAAGCATTTCAAAATTGTAACATCCATAAATTATATTTTATAACCTTAAAATACATGCAAATCATGGTAGGGAAATGATGAACCATACGCATAAAACAGGATCATACTAATACAATTAAGTATGCAAATTATAATAGAACATTCTAATTAAACTAAGCAATTAGAGAGTACCATAGCATAATTTACAATCATTGAAATAGTGAGTAATTCCGCAACAATTCCTAGTAACATTATACAAAACTAACCTAATAGTCTATATAAATCTATTCGATCAATTTCATAGAAAATATATATAAAATCTGTTTTAAGCTTATTGTTTAAAATTGTGAAATTAAATAAATAGATTTATGAAGAAATCAAAATATATACCAAGAACATATGCTGATAATTACAACTAAATTTCAATAGAAATACACAAAACAATAAAAGGGTAAAGAGACGAAACCGAAGCCTGCACGGAAGCAGTTTCCTTAAAACAGATTTCGCCGCCTCACGGGTCGAGTGCTTGAGGAAATCCGGCGTCTGTCTCCCAAGATACGACGGTCAAAACCAGTTACGGCAGAAGCACTATCTGTCTAGCTTAGCGAACAAAACAATGGCAGCACTCTCTCACAATAGGAACTATCTAACAAACTGACTTGTAAAATAGAAGCAAAAATTTCTATATTGAAACTTGACAGAAGGGTCTCAATTTATACATGTATAGGGGAGAGAGGAAAAGCCTCCAGCCTTTAAGGCTAGTCATTAAAACACCAAGCATCCATAGTCCCTTTTCACAAAAATGGAAAGTATGGATGCCCAAAGGATTCACACCCTTTAGCCAAGAAAAAAGATTTAAATACTCTTTAAAATCCTATTCATGAATCTAACATCATGAAGCAATTTCTTGACAATTTCTTATTCAAAACCCAATGATTTTTGGCTCACTTGGACCCAACACAAAAAAAAAAGGTTAGGACCCACTTTAATATTTAATTAAAGTCACCACACTTTAATATTAAATTAAAGTCCCCAAAAATTATTTTTTCCAACAATAATATATAAAATCATCGTAATACTTGTGTACAGAAAAAGTTAAAATTCAAGCTTGAAAGCGTTTAAATTAATTTGGGATATGCTAGCAATATATATATATATATATAATTTGTGTTAAAGACCATATGTTGTTTTAAGAATGAGGTGTTTCACTTTTATTTTTTTGTGGTTATAATCTCACCTGTTTGTGTAATGTACCTTCCACTTTTATTTTTCCCCTCCTATCAATTATCAAAAACAGAAAATAAATTTAACTTCTGTTAAATCAACCATCCTTAAAGACTTTTAAATGGAAGGTGTATTATTAATCTTAATTAAAAATTATGATTTAAGAGTTAGATTAGTTAATCAGTGGTTAACTAAACGATATATTTCTAATTGAGGAGTCAAGGATCAAAATTTATTTTTATTTCATCATTACTTTTGTGTGTTTTTTTTTTTTAGAAATTTAAAATCTAAAAATCAATGAAAAACAATATGAAAATAACTAATTATATATATTTTTTTCTTTTGTTGATTTGTTTGATACATACCATTGAGGAGAGAGTCGAGAATTTGGATCCTCTGGTCTATTATTCTTTAAATTTTGAATCACTTAACTAGTTTTTGTTTGGTTTAACCCACTTTTTAAAAAGTTGAGTTTTTTTATTTTTATGTTTTTTTATTTGGTGATTTTTTAAATATTTTACACAAACTTTTTTTTTTATTTTGTACATACACTTAAAAAGCATAATATAAAAATTCAGTATATTTTTGTATTTTGTTGTATTCAATTAATTTTTTTAAAGATTTTTGTATAAATTATATTTTTTTAAGTATATTAAGATTAAGTAGATCTAAAAATTAAAAAAAAATTAAAATACTTCAAAAAATTATTTAAAATACAAAAAAAAAAAAAAAAAAAAAAACTACTTTTGAAAACTCCAAACTGAGTTGACCCCCTAGAAACTATGGCCATGTTTGATTGGGGTTTGGGAGGGTGGATTGGATTAGCAATCCGTGGGACCCACCAAATCTTTGTTTGGATGAATTTTAGGTGATATTAGGAAAATAGTGAAAGGATTGAGTCTATTTTATATAAAAAATTTATTATTATTATTATTATTTTTTTTTTTTACCAAGTGCTCCTATTTGTTTTAATTTTTTTAATATAGAAATAATTTATTTATTTATTTTATATAAGAATAATTTAACAATCTCATCACTAACTATTTCTCACACTATCATCAAAACAAACACACTTTTATTTAATCCCCTCACTAACAATCCACACTGTTAGGTTTTATTCTTAGCAATCCCGTTTGACAATGATTTCTTTAAGAAGTTGATTTTCTTCCAAAACTATGATTACTTTTGGATTTCTATAAGTAATTGGATTTCTTCCAAAACTAGGATTACTTTTGGATTTTTCATAAATAGTTGGTTTTCTCCTAAAACTATTTAATTCCTCCAGATCTTCTTTTTGGTTCTTAAGGTTTATATCTGGGGATATTTTGTTAATTTTCTTTGATGTTTTATTGAGTATTCAACTCATGGTTTATAGAGAGTACATCAAATGTTTTGTTTGTTATATACAAGAGAGAGAGAGTTGCTCTTCGGTGGATTCTGAAGAATTTGAGCCTGAAGCTTCGGTGGATTCTGGAGTGGCTCATCGTAAAGACAATTCTGAGGTGAAGATGGGGTTGGAAGAGGCACATAGAGGTTGGTTCAATTAGGCGTGGATTCGCTAGGTAATTGAGAGTATACCTGTGTAATTCCTTTAAATCTTCTTAGTGGATTGTTTTGTGGCTGTTGCCCGTGGTTTTTTAATCACAATTGGAGGTGTCCAATTGTGATTTTTCCACATAAAATCGTTGTGTCGATTTGTCTTTTATTATTTGATTAGGATTGTTATATTCTGCTTAACATTGGTACATAATCACAAATCAACATCTAGGGTTTCTAGATTTTTCAATTGGTATCAGAGTAGATCGTTCTATTTTTTTTTTTTTTCAAAAAAATTCTTTTAGAATGAGATCTTGTTTGATTTGTGATAATGGATTCAATTCGTGAGGGAAATTCTATAGTTCGACCACCTCTACTTGATGAATCCTTGGGGAGTGAAGATGAAGAACTTCAGCAAGCATATCAAAAGTTGTATAAGGAGTCTCTTAACTTATTCAAATTGAATGACAAACTCACAAAGAAACTCAAAACATGTGAAAGTGAGAATGTCAAGTTAAAAAAAGAGATTTCCGATGCTAGGAATGATGCCCTTAAAATTTCTAATGATCGACAAGCTCTTTGTGCAAAACTCTTGACTTGTGAGACAGAGAAGAATGAGCTACAGCAAATTTATGTAACATATGAAGAAAAGATTGAAACTCTCGAGATGTCTCAAGTTGCTTTGGAAGAACTAATGATCAAGAAAGAGGAAGAACTCAAGTGTGTTATGGCTACCATTGGTCTTTGGAATAGAGGATCAAAGACTTTGGACAATATCATTGGGTCTCAACAAATTTGTTTTGACAAGAGTGACATTGACTTTGGTGGTAAGAAAGAGCAAAAACAGAAGGCTTCCACATCTTGTGATACAAGAACTCAAGGAAAGGGAGAACAAAAAATTCAACATGAGGATAGACTTCTCAAACTTCCTAGAGTTGGTAAGGCCAAAGAAAAGAAGGTACACTCTGTTTTTATTTGTCATCATTGTGGTATGCATGGTCATATTCGCCCTTATTGTTATAAATTGCATGGGAGAATGTCTCATAGAGATGGAAGAAATTCTAATATCTCAAGGGGTATGAGACAATTCATTGGTCATAAGGAGGTTAAGGGTCGTAATAAACCTTGCTATTTTGATTTGCTTGAGACCAAACATGAACAGAGGTTGTGTTTACCTAGACCTAGGAATAGGAAGTTGAAAACCATGTCAAAACGAGTTCTCATTAAAGGGGAAAGGAACCACCACGTCAAGACACCACCCAAGAACCACAATACTCACAACTTTGTTTATACTAAAGCGGTTTGGGTGAGAAAAATTGACTTGTGTTAATTTGTTTATTTGTTTTAGTTTTTGGGTTTTTGTTTTTTTTTTTTGGTTGAAAAAAATATCCAAAAAGATTTTCTTAGTATGGTTTGTGCAAGTTTGAAATTTTTGAGAAGTCCTTGGTGCATATTGGAATGATAAGAATATCCATTACATGTTAATATGTGTGTGCTTTTTGTGGTCATTACTCATGTTGAAGTGTATATTTTTTTATTAGTATGTCTCATTATGTACACACTCTTAGATTAGTAAATATCCGAGTCTTAGTGATTATTTTTATCTATGGACTTCTGGCATTGTATCTTTTGCTTCTCTAGAGGAATTGACCTATACTAGCATATCATGGGTGATGTTGAGTCTCTTAACCATCTTCCATCTTTTTGCATCTCCATGGCTTTCCCCTCTATTCTTTGTAGTCCAGGCATGAGAAAAAGGCTACCTCAGAGTCACCAACCAGGTCATCCTTATTATCTCCATGCTTCTCTGGTTCAGTTTACATACTCTTGAGTGTGTCAGCCGCCAATGAGTGTGCAAAAGAATAAGAAAAAGAAAAAGAAAAAAAATGTGCAAAAGAAAGAAATGAAAAAAATGTGCAAAAGAGAAAAAAAAAAAAAAAAAAAAAGAGATTCATTGATTGAGGGGGAGCCTTCACTTTTACTCACCAAATACCCCTTGATTCCTAGTGGTTTGACTTTTCGTAGTTATGCTTAGATTCTCTTGTTGGAGGTCCAGCTTTTATATCACTACTAGGATTTGAATCTAGTGTTTGTCGAATCCCAAGAGTCACACACACACTTTTATCATGGGATCTATGCTTTTCACATAATGCATCACTTTCTTTTATGAGGAATCTTCTAGAGGCTGTGCACATTGTGTTTTCAAGTAATTGTGCTTCTTGGATAATCTTGTGTGTTTCAAGGTATAAATCTGAAATTCCTTACTTGTTCTACCATATTATTTTTTGTCGTTTTCTTCTTGTTCATTGTTTTTAGTAAGGGAGAGTTTGGTCAGTCGTTATCATGTCATTGCTTGTGTAGTTTATGATCTTGCTTTAGTTGTTTGAGCTTCCTTTGTCAATTCGTGACAAAAAGGTGTTGTTCATGTTTTCATGCTACATGTTCTTAATATCTCTAAGTCGCATCTATTCATGTTTTCCATCTCATGCTTCAAGATAATCTTGTCATATGTTTATTATTTTTTTTCATATACTCTTGTGGCACTAATAATTGTTTTGGAGATTGTGACACTAATAACTATTTTGCAGATCATGACCTTGAGATAGAAGTTGGCTTTTGTTGGCTGTTATGGGTTGGGGTGATTAGGATTTTATTTGTTAGGTGTGTTTTGTCATGACATTGCCAAAGGGGAAGATTGTTAGGTTTTATTCTTGACAATCCCGTTTGACAAGGATTTCTTTAAGAAGTTGATTTTCTTCCAAAACTTGGATTACTTTTGGATTTTTATAAGTAATTGGATTTCTTCCAAAACTAGGATTACTTTTAGATTTTTTATAAATAGTTGGTTTTCTCCTAAAACTATTTTATTCCTTCAGATCTTCTTTTTGATTCTTAAGGTTTATATCTGGGGATATTTTATTAGTTTTCTTTGATGTTTTATTGAGTATTCAACTCATGGTTTAAAGAGAGTACATCAAAGGTTTTGTTTGTTATATACAAAAGAGAGAGAGTTGTTCTTCGGTGGATTCTGAAGAATTTGAGCCTAAAGTTTCGGTGGATTCTGGAGTGGCTCATCGTAAAGACAATTCCGAGGTGAAGACGGGATTGGAAGAGGCACATAGAGGTTGGTTTAATTAGGCGTGGATTCGCTAGGTAATTGAGAGTATACATGTGTAATTCCTTTAAATCTTCTTAGTGGATTGTTTTGTGGCTGTTGCCCGTGGTTTTTTAATCACAGTTGGAGGTGTCCAATTGTGATTTTTCCACGTAAAATCGTTGTGTCGATTTGTCTTTTATTATTTGATTGGGATTGTTATATTCTGCTTAAAATTGGTACATAATCACAAATCAACATCTACTGTTTCTAGATTTTTCACACATATTAACAATCTCCTCACTAACAATCTTCTCACTAATAATTCCATCTAACCTAATCCGCTAAACAAACATGACCCATAAGCTGGGGCAGGGGTGTGATCAATGAAAGGTACCTAAAGTCTCTTGGCCATGAAAATAAATTTAGGCTTGGTTTGGGGTACACTAAATAATACAAAAAGTCAAAAAGTCACTATCCTATTTGAGTCATATCATCTTATTTAAATCACATCACCTCTCTAACACATCACATCAAACCCAACCTAAACCCAACACATATAAACCAATAAGTCAAAAAGTATACATTTTTAAAATATTCCAAACCAACCCTTATTCACGCAAAAATAGAGTGCTTCAACAATACATACTATTTCATTAGCTCATAATTGTAAACTCCATATTTAAAAAAATATAACACTCCGGTTAAATTTATGAACCTCACAATTTTATATCAAATAAAACGTTTACTTAAGAAATGTTTGCAGATTTCGGGCTATTTTAAAAAGATGATTGTAATCAATTTTTTGATAAAAAATTATTTATAAATAATTTTTTTTATAAAAGATAAAATGAATTATAATTTGATAAATAAATTATAATCCACTTCTCAAAATAGGTCTTCACCTATCAAAATCAAAACCATAGTAAAACACCAAAATTAAAGAACGCTGACATAAAAAAACGTATAGATATAGATAATGATAGATAGATAAATATAGTGTATGGTACAACAAAGATAATGATAAATAGATAAATTTAGCGTATAGTACAACAAAGTAATCAAACCTACTTACTCTGCGTTGAGGTTACGTGAGTTCAACATTTGGAATTTGACATTTATGATTTCTGTTGGAAAATCTTCTTAGGTTCTCTAAAAACTTTGACAAACCTAGAAAGATGCATCCAAACTGTCATCACCTTTATTCTGTCCTTTTCCTTTTCTTTATTTTTCATCTTAAGCTTGTTTCACAATTATTCGTACACAATCTTTTTCCCAAAAATGGGAGTTTGTTTGGTTTGTATTTGTAGAGTAATTTTTAAAATAAAAAGTATAAAAATTTATTTGGTTTGTCTTTTTTAGAAATGATTTTAGAAAATTATTTTGAAGAGAGTTTTAAAAAAAATGATTGATTTGATGTGTACGAGAGAGAGTGATTTTGGAAAGAAGCAAACCAAATAAAATTTTGAGATTTTTTTAAAAAAAATTTGTTTGGTTTGATTACTTTTGAATATTTGTTTGTAGAGAATTTTTTCCAAAAACAAACCAAACAAGCCCTTAGACTCCCAGAGGTGACTCCCACCACTCCCACTGAATTTTGATTGGCTTAATTTTTATTTATTTATTTATTTTTTTTTTGTGTTCTCTACTCTTTGACCCCCATGTGTATGTGGGGATGGCGGGGGTCATGCCCATGTGGGGGTCTCTAGCACTGCTGATCTTTTTCCCTCTTGTGTTGTTCCGTAAAAAAATTGTTTCTTTAATTTATAGTTAGGGCACTCAGTAAATAACTCTAAATTCTAATTTTAATTGATCAAACGTTCAGACATTGAAATATTTTATCTAAAAGCATATCTCAGAGTTAAATGACCAAATCACCCTTTATATACACACACGGTGCAAAAAATCCATCTCTCTTTCTCTCTGTATCTCTATGTATATATCACTCACTCATTAGATCTGAGAGTAAAGGGTTGATTGGAATGACCTAAATAAGTGCACTTTTTGTCTTTTTATGAAAAGAAGTGCAGAAAAATAGAGATGTGATGTGATGGAAAAAAAATAAAAAGATAAAAAGTGTGTACTTATTTTGGGTAGCCAAACTTGGCCTAAGTGACATAATGTAATGGTGACCTCAAACACACACACACACAAAATAGATCCGGATTATGAGATGGGGTACTTACGTGTAGGTCCTAATAAGTGAACTTATTGTCTAATAGATCTTATGGAAAAAAAATTGTCATAAAAAAAGTCACTAATTGTAAGTTTTAATGAAAATTTATAAAAATCATGACAAAAAAAAATCACTAATTGTTAATTTTTAGCGACATATATAAAAAAAATTACAAAAAATTATTTTTAGCGACAATTTTATTAAGACTTATTTTCAATGGGACTTGATGGGAATTAATTCCAACTATTAGGACCTATTGGTAGTTTACCCTTATGAGATTATGATTTTGATTTTGGTTTTCATTTTCATTTTCAATTTGATTATGATTATGCTTTTGGTTTTCATATGAAGATTGAACAAATCTATTAAAAAAAAGGTTCAAATCTAGCTTAGATCTGTTCAAAAAGCTCAGATCTTGCTCCTCCTCCTTACGTGGGTTTCTGATCCAGATCTGTTCAATTCAACAGATCAATTTCTTTTTTTGCTATATAGATTGAATATATATATTTTTTTGGATGATTGTTGTTGTTGATGTTGATGATTGTTCTTGTTGATGAACAAATAAAGATCAAAAAATTAAATAGATAAAATTTGAATAGATAATAAATTTGGACAGATAAAATTTTATTTTGACAAATATTTAAATAGATAAGGGAAATTTGAATTGAAAATATTAAAAAATTAAACAAATAGACTTAGTTCTCTCTCTCTCTCTCTCTCTTTGTGATGTATCCATGGATATCTATGATGATGAAACAGTTATTGTTGGAAAAGTGGTTTAATATAGGCATATTTTTTAGCCCAATTTGAGTGGGCCCCAAAACGTCTTTTGGGGTGGGTCTGAAAAGGTGACGTGTTCCTTGCCGCGTGGCAAGTCACACGGTGAAGACGGAACGTCAAAAACTATTTATGAGTGAATGGGAAGTTGACGTCGTTTTCAGGTCTAACATTAATTTTTATTTAGATAAAATTCATTTGAATTTTTTCAAATAAAAATTATTGTGGGAATTTAATTTAATTCTAAATTCAAATTTTTGGTTCCTAAGTGGTTTCCTAAAAATTTGTAATTGTGGGAATTTAATTTAATTCTAAATTTAAATTTTGGGTTCCTAAGTAGTTTCCTAAAGTTTGTACCTCTTCCTTTATTTATTAAACTATTTCAATAATTGCATATATATATATATATATATATATTAAATAGTTTAATTAATAAATAAAAGTTCCAACAGTTTGGAACAGTTCCACTAACGGAACATTTTACAAATGGTTGAAATTTGGTGTTCCTGTACAAACGGTCAAATTTGTTTGTATTATAAAGTGCATCTGTTCATTCTTTGGTTTGTACTTGTTCAGGCTCCAACTGGCTCTATGTTGCCTATAAATAGTGAATCTATTCCAGCAATCAAAACACACCAAGGATGATCCGAAAATCAGTCTAAATTTGGTCTCATTGTTGTCCAGATATTTCTACTTTTGTATTATTCTTCATTCTAGTTTTAGAATAATTATTCAGAGAATTAGATCACAGGTTTGGTTCGCCGAACAATTTGTTTTGGAGTACTACTACAAATTGATTAAAGATCATTGTATCTTGGGAGATAGACGCCACTCAACCGTAAGCACCATAGCGGGGCGAATCTGTCTTAAGGACAGAGTGTCACACACTCGACTTGATCTTTGAATTTTTTAATTCAGTTCGATAAATAAATATGGTACGTTATTTATTTATTTGTTTGGCTTATTTCAATTTATTTTATTTACACAGAAGATTGGTCCAACAACTATAGGATAAATTTTGAATAGATAAGTGAGATCTAGTTCAAATTTTGAATAGATATAGGACAAAGATGTTCAAAATTTGAATAGATAATAATAGTTTGTGAATTTTTGTGTAATATTTGAGTGTTGGTGGTGGATAATTCTAATAGATAGAAAAATTAGTTTGTAAATTTCAAATAGATAGGAAAATGGGCTTTCAAATTTGGGTTACAAATAAGAAATTGCTATTTTAACATATAAGAAAAATTGAATAGACAGATAGAATTTAGGAGAAAAAATTGAACAAATAGGTTAAAAAATTAAGTAGATAGTTAAAAAATTTGAATAAATAGATAAAAAAAATGAACAGATAGTCAACGAAAAGTCAAATAAATAAAAAAAATCAAGGAATAAAATTGAAAACAAAATGTCCTTTATCTCTAACTAAATTTTTTCACAAAGTGTAGATCTTGATAAAAAAAAAAAAAAAAAATTATTCACTGGATCTAATGCCTTATACTCCCCTTAAATTGGATTTTCCTCTAATTTTCTCTTATGGTTAAGGGTTATATTGAAATCCATGTCATTCATTTCATAATAACCAAAACTGGATTACCTTGTTTAAATTATGACAATTATGTATCTCTAATTTTGTGTTCTCCTAAATATTAAGGTCCATGCCCATTAAAAGTATTGCTTTTTTCTTTTTTTCTTTTTTTGTATGCACTTATTTTTAAATTGAATAATGCTATGGATTAATTTGTATAGTATGTGAACTGTCACTAATTCATTAGTTTCAATGAGCCTCAACTTTCATGTCTTATACAATATATTAGTGTCATATCAGATGATATCTAAAATTTGATTTATGTGACATTATTATCTTTAATACATGTATATTTTCTTACTAGATTCATTAACAAAATTATCTAAATTAATGCATAGGATCAAGGGAAATTATTTTATTTATTTATTTATTTTCTCTCCAAATCACCCAAAATAAATAGATTGTAAAATAAAACTCGTTCTCCAACACAACGCAATTGGTTCACAAATCACCTTTACTCAAGTACGATTAGTGAGGTGCCTCAAATTCACAACATTCACTTATCTAAATTGTTTTTTTTGTAAGTGCTTCTTATAATATGAAAATGTTGGTTGCTTTTATATATAAGTTGTTTATTCTATGCATGGTTACTCTTGTATATTTTTATTTTAACATTTGATAATATAATCTAACTAATGAAAACATGAGGTGGTGTAAATATATTAATATGAAATGAATGTTACTATATATTTTGTTTATCAATATTATATACTCACTGTTGTACTTAAAGTTAAGTAGGTTTAATATTAATTTTTGTTAGTATTATTAAAAAATTTATTTTATTATCATCTATTGGTTTTGCAGATAATATATTAATATGAAATGAATGTTACTGTATTTTGTTTATCAATATTAATATACTCACTGTTGTACTTAAAGTTAAGTAGGTTTAATATTAATTTTTGTTAGTATTATTAAAAAATTTATTTTATTATCATCTATTGGTTTTGTAGAAAAATATTATATGTTATCCTAATGTTAATTGCTTTACATATAAAGATCACTGTACCAAAAGAGGAGCCTAACACATGAACAATGAGAAAGACAATGAAATAGGGAAAAACCAAAAAAATCTTTAAAAAACAATATTTATTATTTTTTATAATCATATTTTATGTTTTTATTAATGTGAGAAAACATGAAAACATCAATCTTTCTCTGTCAAATTTCCACGCCTACAATGTGACTACAATATAGTTTTAATCATTTTGCTTTGTCAAACAATAGAAAATAAAATAAAATAAAAAACCAATAATAATGTTAATCACAAGTAAGAACTATATAGGTGTCTATGGGTGCCCAGGACCCCCTATGTTTTGTTGTCGAATTTTTAATAATTGTTTATGAGTTAGGTAAGTCATAGT
Source organism: Camellia japonica (assembly GCA_030407325.1). Lineage (NCBI taxonomy): Eukaryota > Viridiplantae > Streptophyta > Magnoliopsida > Ericales > Theaceae > Camellia > Camellia japonica. The sequence goes on along the minus strand of JAPPVO010000013.1, from coordinate 104,377,766 downwards.
CAAAGTGCAATTTGCAATGGATTTTCTACTACTGGTAACCGTGCTAACCCCGGCGTAGAAAAAAATAAATAATATATATTTTTGCACAAAATAATAAAATTAATTAAATTTTGGGTTTTTTTTTTTTTTGATAAATTCTCTTTCTAAATATTTTATTCCATTTAATTTTTATTATTTTTTAATATTTCATTAAGTCCGGTTTAATCTAATATGACTAAATCATCATTTCTAATTTTTTGAACATATTTCTACTTTGAAACTAATACATAACAATAGTCTCTCATATTATGGAGAAAATCTCTCACTCATTTTAAAGAGAAAATATTTCCCTTATTTCATTGAGAAATTTCTCAGTTATTCTAAGGAGAAAATCTCTTCCGCATTCCATATGGACAATCTCAGATTATGAACTTTGAACTTTTTTATAATTTAAAATTTTTAAAAATAATATAACAAAAAATCTGAATGAAAATCAAAATTCAATATGAATGTTCACAGTAAACAATAAACATACAACTAACTTTTGAAAAAACAAAACACATACTAAAGTATAATGTGAATGTTCACAATAAACAACAAATATGCAATTAACTTTCGAAAAAATAAAATTCTTACTAAAATACAATATGAATGTTCACAATTTATAATTAACATATGACTAGCCTTAAAAAAATAGGGGATTTGGTCATAGCCCCCTCACTATCTAATTTGTCTTTCAAAAGGATAAGAATTATATAAATACTTTCAAAACCCCCTGATATTTTAAAACTTGTTTCTTTTACTATATTACCCTCATATCTATCAGCTCTCCTATTAAGCCATCTTCACTATGTATTTCAGAGTAAATATGAAAGTAAAATTTTACTCTGTATGAAAGTAAAATTTTACACTCTGAAACTAAAGTAAAATTTTACTCTGTATTAAAGTAAAATTTTACTCTGAATGAGAGTAAAATTTTATACTCTGAAACTAAAAGTAAAATTTTACTCTGTATAAAAGTAAAATTTTACTCTGAAAAATAAGTAAACTGTGAGACTCTGAAGCTAAAAGTAAAATTTTACTCTGTATAAAAGTAAAATTTTACTCTGGTTCGGTCAAATGAAAAAAACAGAGCGATAGAACCAAAGTAAAATTTTACTCTGATTTTATCAAATGAAATTTGATGTTTACTCTGAAAAATCGATGGAACTTTGAGCTTTGAGCTTTGAATCAGGCCTATAATCCTCGAATCAATCGATGTTTATTCTGAAAAACATTGAATCAGGCCTATAATCCTTGAATCAGGCCTATAATCTGAAAATTTCAGAGAAATCTCAATTTTTCATACCCCGGTTCTTCAGATTTTTCAGATTTTACAGATTTTTCAGATTTTTGAAACTTTGAGCTTTCAAAAATCTTGAGATTTTTCATACATACAGATTTTTCAGATTTTACTTTAAATCTTTGAGCTTTTGAGTTCGAATCAAATGATCGCCGAGACCGATCTATGCAATCATTCAAATCTCCAATCTTAAAGACTCAAAACACATATATATATATATATATATTAGAGATCAGAATATGTAGATATATATATATTCGAATTCAAATCTCAAAACACATATATATTCGAATTCAAATCTCAAAACAAATATATATTCGAATTCAAATCTCAAAACACACACACACACACACACATATATATATATATATATATATATGTATCAGTGTGATTTGCAAGTTCTCCACAGCTCTGGCCATGAAGGAAGCTAGGGTTAGAAGAGAGAGACGAGAGAGAAGATGAACAATTAAAGGAGAGTTGAACGAGAAGAGTTGAGAAGATGCGGAGAGAGATCGTCGGAGCTTAGGAATGACGACCGGCGGCGACGGACGCATCGGAAGAAAAGTTCTCCACAGCTCCGGCCATGGAGGAAGCTAGGGTTAGAAGAGAGAGACGAGAGAGAAGATGAACAGTTGAAGGAGATCTGTGAGGGTATAATAGTCTGATAAAATATTTAAATAATAAATTTTGTCCTTTATGCAAGACTTTATAATTATGAGGGGGTTTAGAAAGTATAATTTTTTTCTTAGTCCTTCTAACAATGAAAAGAAGATAAAGGGAGTTTATAGCCAAATTTCCCTAAAAAAATAACTCATATTAATGTAAACATTTACACTACAACGTGAAAACATAAAATAAAATTGAAAAAAGTGAAAATTAACTATTTCAATTGTTTAATGGTAACGGAAATGATTGTTCAACTAACAAGGATAGTAACAAAAAGACAAATATACAATTAACTTTCGAAAAAACAAAACTTATATCAAAATACAATGTGAATGTTCACAATTTACAATTAATATACAATTAGTTTATAATAAAAAATAAAAACTCATACCAATGTGAACATTCACGCTACAACATAAAAATATAAAATAAAATTGAAAAAAGTAAAAACCAACAATTTCGATTGTTCAATAGCAACAAAAATGATTGTTCAACCAACAAACATAGTAAAAAAAAAAAACAAAATATAACTAACTTTCGAAAAAAAAAAATTTAAAAAAAATCATACCAAAATATAATGTGAATGTTCACAATTTACAATTAACATACAGCTAATTTTAAAAAAACTAAATTTATATCAATGTGAACATTCACACTGCAACATGAAACAAAATTGAAAGGAAAAAAAATGACTATTTCAATTGTTTAATGGTAACAAAAAATAATTATTCAAACAACAAATATAGTGACAAATAACCAATAATATGTGAACATTCAAATCTTGCAAAATATATAATTATGTCTGTATTTATATTCCAGCACTTATTTCTCATACTTTCAAATAATGTGAAATGTGAATATTTACACTAATTGACAAAAAGAATAGAAACAATGGCAGTAATAGAATTATATATATATATATAAAACTCAATCACTCTAAAAATAAAATAAAAAATTCACCCACATCCTCATCGTCATCATCCTCATCTTTATCATTATCATTAACAATCTATACAATTTTACCATTTCACCAATCAAAATCAAACCAAATCCACTTTTGAAGAATATGTTTGTACTAACAAAATTGACTGAACTAACAAAATGTGAGTCAAAGGAATAAAGAAAGGAAAAAGAAGTTACTGAAAGAATCATTGGTACTTCAAAATTGAAGAGATAGGGTATTGGTTTGAGGTGATTGTTTGTTATGAGGGTCCAAATTGGAAGGAGGTTTTGTTTGGTATGAGGTGTAGATGGACTGTTAAGATCAGTGTTGTGGGTGTTGGGAGTGATTATTATTTTCTTTGCTTTTTGTTTGTTCGGTTGGTTTCTCTCCAACCATGGTGTAGTGCTAGTAGATGATTGGCTTGCTTTCCAGTCACAACCTAGTTGGAATCGTCTAGTTTGCTTAAATTCTTTGGCACTCGCCTCCTTTTATTAATGTTCATCTTCGTATTTTGTACATTTGATTTTCATCAATAAATTTTCTTTTGTTGATAAAAAATAAAATAAAAATTGATTGGACATAAACAGAGTTTCGACTTACAATAATGAAGAAACATATAGTTTCGAATACAGAGCAACAATAAACAAACACAGAACTTTGAATACAAAGTGACAATGGAGTTTCCTTTTCCAGCCTGCTAATCTGTCTCTGACTTTGTCAAGAACTGGCTTCCAAGTTGCCTTCTTATTTGGATTAGCCCCCAAAGGCATACCTAAATACTTTAGGGGAAATGCCTTGGTTTTGCAATGTAACTTTGAGGCAAAACAGGATAAAGACTCCTCAGGTACATTAATTCCACACACCTGGCTTTTATGGTAATTTATCTTCAGCCCAGAAATCAATTCAAAGCACCTTAGAAGGCTCACTCTTTTAAAGTCTGTCATCTCTACCTTGCCTTTGTACTATCTATCTCTATTTAAAATGCCTGTAGGAGTAGCAAGAAAATTTGAAAAGCTGCAGGCTGCTTTCCTTTGGGGTGGGTCAGCGTCAAGAAAACCAATCCACATGGTTAAATGGGATGAAGTAGCTAAGAGTGTGAAGCATGGAGGATTAGGCATTATGAGAGTTAGGTTGGTAAATGATTGTTTGTTATTAAAATGGTGGTGGAGGTTTGGTAAAGAGAAAGATGCCTTATGGAAAAAGATTATCTGCAGTAAATATAATATGGATGTCAAAAGCTGGTTTCCCTCTTTTGTCTCTTGCAGCAGGTACTCTTCTGTGTGGAATGGAATCGTCTCCTTACCTGAGAGGAGAAATTCTCTGATAATGTTCTATTTTATCAATGGTTAGATTAAGGTAGAGGATGGTCGACGTACTATCTTCTAGAAGGACAAATGGTGCAACAATTATAGCTTGAAAGATGAATTTCCCATTCTGCATAGATTGGTGATGGAAAATGATGAAACCCTGAAATCAATGTATGACAGGAGGGTCACCTCAGGGGATTGGAATTTTAACTTGATGAGAAGGTTATTTGAGTAGGAAGAGAGGGAAGTAAGTAGGCTAAAAGTGCTGTTGCAATCTGTCACTGGTTTAAGTGATGATCAGGAGGACAATCTTTCCTGGTTGGCTGCTGGTTGTGGGCAGTTCTCTGTCTCCTCTGCCTATCAAAGTGTAGTCGTCTCCCTTGATTCTCCTCTTAGTACTTGGAAGCTGGTCTGGAACAAATTTTCACCTCCAAAGGTTCAATTTTTCTATTGGTTAGCCTGGAAAAATAGAGTCAAAACAGCAGATTTTCTTCAGAAAATTGGTGTGATTCAGGTTAATGCACCAGCCTTCTGTGTTTTTTGTAAAGCTGAAAATGAATCCTTATGCCATGTGCTGCTGCACTGTAATTTCGCATGGAAGGCTTGGGCTGCAATGTTGAACTGGTGGGAGTTGCAAGGGGCTCTTCCAAGATCTGTGGAAGCTGTATTACATTGGTGGGATTGGGATAAACTTAACAAAAAGGAAAAGCTGCTCTGGAAGGTTATTCCTCTGGCTGTTTTATGGTCTCTATGGAAGGTTAGAAATAAGTGTATTTTCCAATCTTCTTCACCTAAGTTGGAGGACTTGTGTGATTTGATTAAGACTAGAGTTGCACTTTGGCTGATTCACAGATTCAAGGATTTTCACTTCTCTATTCATGACTTCTTGTTCAATTTCAGACAAATCAGAGGTAGCTTGGGAAGTAGACTGGTTCTGGGCTGCTGATCCAGAATTTTTTGTTGCTGAGGCTCTCTTGTGTTTTTTGCTTTTTGTGTTGGTGTCTTATCAACCTTGGGTGGTGCTAGCATCTGATTGGACATGCTCCTCGATGCCTTCTAGTTGGGATTGGGTAGTCCTATTTTGATGCTTTCTACTCCTCTTTTTATTGATGATTGTCATTGTATCTTCGCATGATCATTATCAATAAATTTTCCTTTTTCGCTGTTTCAAAAAAGTGACAATAGAAAAACATAAAGTTTCACCGTAACAATGGATGAATATAATATTATTTCACTATGTGTAAACTAGAGTTTTTAAACCCTACCAAATAGATAATTTTGAAACCCTAGCACAATGAAACAATACCACAAACAGTGGCGTAGCCAGAAATTTAATGGGGAGGGGGCACAAATTAATGATAACATCAGTGTATTTGGTCTGAGTTTTTTGGATTAAATTTTTTGAAAATTGAGTTTTTTAATTTTCGTGTTTTTTTTATTTTTAGTGAATATTTTTAAAATTTTAAATATTTTTTTTACTTTTTTAGATACACTTTACTTAGATGTATTTAAAAAGTAAAAAATTTGTGAAAAAATATTTTAAAAAATTAATAAATACATAAAAATACAAATAATGTACAGACTTCTCGTATTTTTATTTTTTGTATTATTGATATTTAGTGAATTTTTAAAAGGTTTTTTTTACAAATTTTTTACTTTTTAGGTATATTTATGTTAGGTATGTCTAAAAATTAAAAAAATTGATTAAAATATTAAAAAAAATCAATAAAATAAAAAAATACGGAAAACAAGAAAGTAGAATTTTCTGAAAAGTATTTTTGGAAAACTCTAACCAAGCAATTATTTTTATTTTTTATTTTATTTTATAATAAACAATAATGAGTTATTACTAAACTTAAATATTAAGAGTCCATTTAGATAAATGTGAATTTTAAATTAAAGGATTTGAGATTAAATTTTATATAAATAGTGGGGAGTAACTATTTATAGGTAGATTGGAAAATTAAAAAAAAAAGATAAGTTGAGATAGAAATAATATATTTTAGTAGAGAAATTCTATAAAACACACCGTAAAAAAAAAAAGTATCTATCATATGTCGCAATTATGATCTTCGTGATCTTTAGTTATGACACATTATAGTATTAGATATAATTTAATTATAATGTCTTGTTATTGTTATTTTGGTTATGACTATATATCAAGTAATAGTTAGTTATAACTCATTTTGATATTAGTTATGACCTATTGTAATTTTTTATTTTTATTTTTATAATTGAAGATGTGTTGCTTGATTATAATTTATATAGTGGTTATTTTAGTTATCAATTGAAAGAAACATATGGAGGACATACTCAACATGTCAAATGTACCTAACAATTCAATAAATTCATATATCTTCATTGAGGTTAATTATGTTTGCATGTCAATAATAATAGACATCACTATTATATTGAAATTTTCATAAATAATAATAGAACTTATCATAATCTATTTACTTTCAATCAAAATAACCATTATTGTTCTTATAATTTTAAAAATGTCATTGACATTTCACTTTAAATAATATTTTTATAAATTTTTTTTATTTAAAATATTTTCTTTATGTTTGGAAAAAAAAAATTTCTAAAAACCCAGGGAGGGGGCACGTGACCCCCCTGGCCCTTGTGTACCTCCGCCTCTGACTACAAATGTGATTGAAACTAATAAAAAAGAAAAACGTGAATGATGGTAACTACCCAAATAGAGGTATCAACAAAAAGGAAATGTGTTTATTATTTTTTTATGTAATACATATCAACAATAGACATGAGGGTATAATAGTTCAACAAACAATATAACTTAGAAAAAAAGACCTCATAGAATAAAAGTGCAAATACATGGAACTAACTAGGTTATAATTTTCTTTGGTGGACTTATTGGGTTAGAACACCTCTAAATGGAATTTATCAATAAAAAACCCTTAAATTTTTGTATGTAAATTATGAAAACAAAGAAGATTAAAACTTACAATTTAAATTTCATAATTTTATCACAATTTATTTATTATTTTTTAATTTGTTACAAATTTAATCATGCACCTTTCCACCCTCCTTTCTAGAATTACAAACTTAGGTGAGTTCAACCCAAGCAACTCAGGTTAAGCTTAAATTTTTTTTATAAATTGGACAACATAATTTTTAATTAAGTGAGAATCTATGCAAAAATTTAAAAATTCAAATTAAATTTGAGTGGATTTGAGCAAAAATACCAAATAATCTAAGCAATCAAAACAAAATGATATATATAAATATATAAAATTATTTGCTAATTTATTTTTTAAAATAATAAATAAAATTAATTAAAAATTTAATATTAATGAACAAAAGAAAAGGCAATATACTTAAAATTCCAATAGAATTTTTTTAAAATATTTTAAAAAATAGACCTTTTAGAAAGGAATCATCGAATAAAGGGTTGTTTGGGAAGTGCTATATTAGCACACTTTTTATCTTCTTTTGGGTCATATCACATCTCTACTTTCTATACATTTTTTTTTTTTATCGGCAAAATAAAACTTTATTGATGGAACACATACAAGATATGAGAAGATACATCAATAAAGAGGAGCTTGGAGCTAAACAAAGCTCCAACCTCCTAGTTGGTGAGAGACCAACGATAGAAAACAACAAAAGCAAACACAAAACGAAGACAAAACACTGCTACCAAGCCAACGATAAACAGACCAAAACAACAAAAATCAGCAAAACCACCAAAAGCATCTAGAGCAGCCAATGAAGCAGCCAATGAAACCAGATTACAAGAAACCCAGTAGTAGCCAATGAAACAGCCAGATCAAAGAAGCAGCCAATGAAACAACCAATAAACTCAATTTTAGCTCACTACATTTGAGCAACAGAATCAGCAAAACTGAAAGTGTTCAACCAGAAGCAACAGAATCAGCAAAGCAACGGATCAAAGGCAGCCAACAGATCATTCTAACAGATAGAAAACAACTGAAAGCATTCAACAGAACATACCATCAATGAAGCAACTGAACATCACCCAACTAAAAGCATCTGAAAGCATGTAGCAGAGCAGCAAACAGACTGATCTGTTGGAGCAGCAAACTGCATAGCTAACAGAACAGAACATCACCCAATCAGAACAAAACATCACCCAACAGAACAGCAAACTGCAGAGCTAACAGACCAACTTATGCAGGCAACCAAGATATAAACTCAATAGCAACAAATGATTTGCCTCCAATTGAGAACAACATCAACAATTGAGAAAGGAAAGTCATTGAGAGAGTTTTTAAGCCAAAAAACTAATCTGAACTTAATGAGATCCCACAAATTAGATGGGTTAGGATGATCATTGGTGAAGACACACTCATTTCTATGCTTCCAGAGTGACCATAGAACTATAAAAGGAATAGCTCTCCAAAATTTCCTGAGTGGACTCTTAAATTTCTCACCCATCCACCACTTGAGGAGGTCTGCATTTTTGTAAAAAGTAAAAAATACACTTATTTACTTTTCTACATATCTTTTTGTAAAAAGAAAAAATATACTTATTTAATTATTTAACACTTTCGAAACTACATATTAAAAAAATGTATTTTTTATAATGGCATAAGATAATTTAAATATAATTTTTCATAAATTATTTTTAATTTAAAAAATATAATAAAATATTAAATAGAATAAAAATAAATTTCTTACAAAATAAAAGTATTTGAATAAAAAAAAGGGTAAGAAGAAAATTTAATATAGTATTTTCATTTAATATGAAAATAATTTTATATGAACAATAAATTATGTAACAACCCAGATTTTTAATTATTCTGTAGAATTTATATTAATATTATTTAATCACAGTTAGGAAAATATATAATTTATTATATATTATTATGTGTAATTTTGTAAAACAATATAATTATTAAAAGTTTAGGGGTCAAAATATAAATAAATAATTAATTTACTGTTGGTATATAATAAAGTGTAATTTAACTAGGAATTAAATTATTTATATAATTATATTAAAAACTTGGGTCAAAATATAATTATCTTAAGTATTTATTTAAGATATATATAAATCTATATGATTATGAATCAAATCTTGGGGAAAGATATGCGTTGGCCACGCGTTGGCCAACCAATGGCCTCACCTCCTTATAAATAGAGAGGTGATTCAGCTGGGCGAAGGAAAAGAAAGGAAAAGAAGGAAGAAAGGAGGAAGAAAGGGAGAGAAAGAGAGAAAGAAGAGAGAAAGAAAATAATGGAAGTTGAGAAGGTTTTTGGTAGTGGAAAAGAAGAGTGAGGTATTAAAGTTAAGGTGAGTAATATTATACCAAGAGTATAAGGCACACGAAATAACCATGGATAGTTAATTAGGCCAAAACATTTAAGATAACTCAGTCGGAACAAATAATCCTTTAAGTAGTAAAATTGAGATTATGTAAATAAATACCCATAACCACGGTAATTTGGTAAACAAATCATTTAAGTGGCAAAAACTGAAATACAAAAATTATGTAAGTATATAACCATAACCACGGTATTGAACAGAACAGAACAGATGTCACAGAAGTGACAGTCAAAACAAATGTATGGATTCAAGTGGTGGCTCGTACGAACTCTAGAGGTGGCTCCCACAATAGTATAGCACTTAGCTCCATACAGCACTTTACTCCGCACAAAACAGAGGTCAATGGATCCATGACAACAGAAGGCCACAAAGTGGTCAAACAGAGATCAATGGTTATTTAAGTCCCCCAAGGCGTGGGACTTCCGTGGTGGTACTTACAAAACATAATTGTTTATAGGGTTATAGTTAAATATTCTTTAAAATATAAACAAACATATCCATAAGTTTCATTTTAACAAATAGGGTTCAGAAATTAACCACGTAACTAAAATATTTATATAATTTATAATAGTTTATAAAACATAACTTGTATAAAATAAATATGGTAAATCAAAACATATGTAAAACATATAATGATAACTCAAGATATAATATAACTCACCTTAACTTTAATACCTTACTTTTTCTTTCTACTACTAAAGATCTTTTATTTCTTTTCACTACCAAAGATTTTCTTAACTTCTACTATTTGTTCCTTTCCTTCCTTTTTTTTTTTTCTTTCCTTTCTTTCCTTCTTTCTTTTTCCTTTTCTTTCTTTCTTCTTTCCTTTCTCCAGGTGAAACGCCTCCCTATTTATACGGGGATAAGGTGCAACGTGGCAGATTCGATAATAAATTCACAGATTCGTTCTTATCCTTAATAGATATTTAAAATAATTATATTTTGACTCAATATTTTAATATAATTATATAAATAAATTAATTTTTAATTAAATTACACTCTATCTTATACTTACAGAAAATTAATTATTTATTTTATTACCACATCTATTATTATTATTATTTATACTTTGACCCCTCAATTTTTAATAATTATATTATTTTATAAAATTATACATAATAATACAAAATAAATCATATATTTTCCAACTGTAATTAAATAATATTAGTATAAATTTTACAGAATAATTAAAAATCTGGGTTGTTACAATCTTCCCTCTTTTTAAAATTTCGTCCACGAAATTTGTCATAGGTGCATGCTATCCGCTACGCACTCTGATAAATATATATTAGATGATTAATCTGATAGAAAATATTACCCCACAAAAAAGAACTTTACCAAAAATAACTCACTATCTAGTTGTCAAAAATGTTTTGGGCCAAAATGAGAAATTATGGATGACTTAAAAAAAATTTCACTCGTTTTGTTTACGATAAAAATAAATAAAAATAAGGACACAATGACAAAATCATATGTAAGAGTTGAAAAAAATTTGAGGTGAACTTTTCATTGATGGGAAATAGGTTCAAAATTAATATCTTTATAATTCGAACCCACTTTTAAAAAGAAATCGAAATGAAGTTTTTTCTTTTTGAATACTGAACTGAAAATTATATGTATTTAATTATATTATAATTTTGGTGGGTACTTAAACCCGACATCTTCTATTTCTTTTCCTTCTTTTGCTATAACAAATATAAATTATATCTAATATCCTTCACAAATTATGCACAAAAAAATAATAATATATATATATATTAATCATATAAAATTATAATATAATTAAATTGACTAACAAAATATAATATTTAGGTACTAATTACCCGCTATCCTACTTCTTAAATGTGCGCGTGTCCTATGCTTCAATGACGATTTTTTATTTTTTATTTTTTTTTATAAACCATTACTTTGATACCATTTGTCACGACCCGCTCTCCGTACTTAAGGGTTAAGTATCGTGATGGCCAGTAACTGAAATTACTTACGGCCAATTCTTGAACAAATAAATAAACGCGAGCGGAAGTAATATTTAAATAAGGGTACCAAAATAATCATTGGAGTTTCTATTTTTATTACACAATGTATTGGCCAAAGGCCGATATTTACATATAAACATATCATAAAAATATTGTGTGTGTCTAATCCGCAGTCCCGCATGTAAGATTTTTCAAAAGCTATTTCTGAATTGCATTATTTCCTGAAAATTGGTAAACAACTATAAGCATATGGCAGAGTGAGAAATATTATACCAAGAGTATAAGGGACACGAAATAACCATGGATAGTTAATTAGGCCAAAACATTTACATAACTCAGTTTAGTAAATAAATCATTGGTAAACAAATCATTTAAGTGGCAGAAACTGAAATATAGAAATTATGTAAATAAATAACCATAACCACGGTACAGAACATAACAGAACAGAGGTCACAGAAGTGACAATCAGAATAGAGGTACGGATTCAAGAGGTGGCTCGTACGAATTCTAGAGATGGCTCCCACAAGAGTATAGCACTTAACTCCGTACAGTACTTTGCTCCGCACAGAATAGAGGTCAATGGATCCATGACAGACAGAGGGCCACAAAATTGTCAAACAGAGGCCAATAGTTACCTAAGTCCCCCAAGGCGTAGGACTCCCGTGGTGGTACTTACAAAACATAATTGTTTATAAGGTTACAGTCAAATATTCTTTAAAATATAAACAAACGTATTCATGGGTTTCATTTTAAACAAATAGGGTTCAGCAATTAAACCACGTAACTGAAATAATAATATAGTTTATAATAATTTATAAAATATAACTTGTATAAAATAAATATGGTAAGTCAAAGCATACGTAAAATGCATTATGGTGACTCAAGGTATAATATAACTCACCTTAACTTTAATACATCGCTCCTTCTTTTCACTACCAAAAACTTTCTCAACTTCCATTATTTTCTTTCCCTTTTCTTTCTCTCTTTCTCTCCCTTTCTTCCTCCTTTCTTCTTTCTTTTCCTTTCTTTTCCTTCACCTAGCTGAATCACCTGTCTATTTATAAGGAGGTAAGGCCATTGGTTGGCCAACGCGTGGCCAACACATATTGTTCCCCAAGATTTGATTCATAATCATATAAATTTATATTTATCTTATATAAATACTTAGGATAATTATATTTTAACCCAAGTTTTTAATATAATTATATAAATAATTTAATTCCTAATTAAATTACACTTTATTATATGCCAACAGTAAATTAATTATTTATTTATATTTTGACCCCTAAACTTTTAATAATTATATTGTTTTACAAAATTACACATAATAATATATAATAAATTATATATTTTCCTAACTGTGATTAATAATATTATAGATAATTCTACAGAATAATTAAAAATCTGGATTGTTACAATCATCCTTCTTTTAAAAATTTCGTTCTCGAAATTTGTCATATGTGCAATCTATCCGTTGCGCACTCTGATAAATATATATTAGATAATTAATCTGATAGAAATTATTATCTAAAAAAAAAAATTTACCAAAAATCACTCACTGTTTAGCTGTCAAAAATTGTTGTGGGCCAAAATGAGAAACAATCGGTAACTTTAAAAACTTTTCATTAGTTTTATTTTTGAATAAAAAATAAATAAAATGACAGAATTATATGTAGGAGTTAAAGGAATTTGAGATGAACTTCATTTCTTTTATCCGTGAACTTTCCACTGACGAAAAATGTTTTAAATTAGTATCTTTATAATTTGAACCCACTTTACTAAAAAAAACGAAATGATTTTTTATTTTTATTTTTTTACTGAACTAAAATTCTATGTATTTAATTATATTATAATTTTGGTGGTGCTTGAGCCCGACATCCTTTGTTTATTTTCCTTCTTTTGCTATAACAAATATAAATTAGATGTAATTTCCTTCACAAATTATGCACACAAATATATATAATATATATATAAATCATAAAATTATAATATAATTAAATCGATTAAAAAAATATAATATTTAGATATTAATTACCCGCCATCCTACTTCTTAAATGTGCATGTGTCCTATACTCCAATGATGTTTTTTTATTTTATTTTTATAAACCATTGCTTTGATACCATTTGTCACGACCCGCTCCCTGTACCCAAGGGTTAAACATCGTGATGGCCAGTAACTGAAGTTACCTACGGCCAATTCTTGAACAAATAAATAAACGCGAGCGACAGTAATATTTAAATGAGGGTACCAAAATAATCATTGGAGTTTCTATTTTTATTACAAAATGTATTGACCAAAAAGGCCGATATTTATATATAAAAATATCATAAAAGTGCTGTGTGTGTCTATTCCGCAGCGTTGCATCTAAGACTTTCCCAAAAGCTATTTCTGAATTGCATTATTTCCTGGAAATTGATAAACAACTATAAGCACATGACAGAGTGAGAAATATTATACCAAGAGTATAAGGGACACGAAATAACCATGGATAGTTAATTAGGCCAAAACATTTAAGATAACTCAATCGGAACAAATAATCCTTTAAGTAGCAAAATTGAGATTATGTAAATAAATAACCATACGGTAATTTGGTAAACAAATCATTTAAGCGGCAGAAACTGAAATATAGAAATTATGTAAGTATATAACCATAACCACGGTATTGAACAGAACAGAATAGATGTCACAGAAGTGACATTGTAACAACCCAGATTTTTAATTATTTTGTAAAATTTATACTAATATTATTTAATTACAGTTGGAAAATATATGATCTATTTTGTATTATTATGTATAATTTATAAAATAATATAATTATTAAAATTGAGGGGTCAAAGTATAATAATAATAATAATAATAATAATAATGGATGTGTTAGTAAAATAATAATTAATTTTTTCTTAGTATAGAGATAGAGTGTAATTTAATTAGTAATTAATTTATTTATATAATTATATTAAAATATTAGGTCAAAATATAATTATCTTAAATATCTATTAAGGATAAGAACGAATCTGTGAATTTATTATCGAATCTGCCACGTAGCGCCTTATCCCCTATAAATAGGGAGGCGTTTCACCTAGAGAAAGGAAAGAAGAAAGAAAGAAAAGGAAAAAGAAAGAAGGAAAGAAAGGAAAGAGAAAGAAAGGAAGGAAGGAAATGAACAAATAGTGGAATTTAAGAAGATCTTTGGTAGTGGAAAGAAAGAGTGATGTATTAAAGTTAAGGTGAGTTATATTATACCTTGAGTTACCATTATATGTTTTACGTATGTTTTGACTTACTATATTTATTTTATACAAGTTATATTTTATGAACTATTATAAATTATATAAATATTTCAGTTACATGGTTTAATTTGTAACAACCCAGATTTTTAATTATTCTGTAAAATTTATACTAATATTATTTAATCACAATTAAGAAAATATATAACTTATTATATATTATTATGTGGAATTTTGTGAAACAATATAATTATTAAAAGTTTAGGGGTCAAAATAATAATAATAATGGGTGGGGTAATAAATTGAATAAATAATTTTCTGTTGGTATACGTTAAAATATAATTTAATTATGGATTAATTAGCTTATATAATTATTTATAAAGAATTAGGGTCAAAATGTAATTATAGGAAATTAATTAGATAAGTATAAATCTAAGAGATTTGAATCCAAATCTGAGAAGGATTTGCCGTGGACACGTGGAGAGAAATGGTTCGGCCTGCCTCCCTATAAATGGAGAGGGGAGCAAGATCAAAGAGGAAGGAAGAAGGAAGAAAGAAGAAAGAAGAAAGAAAAGAGAGGAGAGAAGGAAGGAAGAAAAAAATAATGGAAGTTGAGAGGATTTTTGGTAATAGAAAGAAAGTGTGAGGTATTAAAGTTAAGGTGATTTATATTATACCTTGAGTTACCAAAATATATTTTACGTATATTTTGACTTACCATATTTATCTTATACAAGTTATGTTTTATAAACTATTATAAATTATATAAACATTTCAGTACGCGGTTTTATTTTCTGACCCCTATTTGTGGAAAGAAAGCCTATAGATATGTTTGTTTATATTTTAAAGAATATTTAACTATAATCTTATATACAATTATGTTTTGTAAGTACCACCACGGGAGTCCCATGACTTGGGGGACTTAAATAATCATCAGCCTTTGTTTGACCACTTTGTGGTCTTCTGTCTGTCATGGATCTATTGATCTCTGTTCTGTGCGGAGCAAAGTGCTGTACGGAGCTAAGTGCTACACTGTTGTGGGAGCCACCTCTAGAATCCGTACGAGCCACCTCTTGAATCCGTATCTCTGTTTTGTGCGGAGCAAAGTGCTGTACAGAGCTAAGTGCTACACTGTTGTGGGAGCCACCTCTAGAGTTCGTACCTCTGTTCTGACTGTCACTTCTGTCACCTCTGTTCTATTATGTTCAGTACCGTGGTTATGGTCATTTACTTACATAATTTCTGTATTTCAGTTCTGCTACTTAAATGAGCAGTTTCTGCCACTTATATGATTTGTTTACCAAATTACCATGATTATGGTTATTTATTTACATAATCTCAGTTTTGCTACTTAAAGAATTATTTGTTCCGACTAAGTTATTTTAAATGTTTTGACCTAATTAACTATCTATGGTTATTTCGTGTCCTTTATACTCTTGGTATAATATTTCTCACTTTGCTATGTGCTTATAGCTGTTTACCAATTTTCAAGAAACATGCAATTTAGAAATAGCTTTTGGAAAGTCTTAGACGCGGGGCTGCGGAATAGACACACATAACACTTTTATGATATTTTTATATGTAAATATCGGCATTTTTGGTCAATAAATTTTGTAATAAAAGTAGAAGCTCCGATGATTATTTTGGTACCCTCATTTAAATTTTACTTTCGCTCGCGTTTAATAATTTGTTTAAGAATTGGCCAGAGGTAACCTCGGTTACTGGCCATCACGATACTTAATCCTTAGGTACGGGGAACGGGTCGTGACATAATTTCTGAACCCTATTTGTTAAAATGAAATCCATGGATATATTTGTTTATATTTTAAAGAATATTTGACTATGACCTTATAAACAATTATGTTTTGTAAGTACCACCACGGGAGTCCTACGCCTTAGGAGACTTAAATAATCATTGGCCTCTATTTGACCACTTTGTGGCCTTCTGTTGTCATGGATCCATTGACCTCTGTTTTGTGCGGAGTAAAGTGCTGTACGGAGCTAAGTGCTACACTATTGTGGGAGCCACCTCTAAAGTTCGTATGAGCCACCTCTTGAATCCGTACCTCTGTTCTGACTGTCATTTTTGTGACCTCTGTTCTGTTCTGTTCAGTACCGTGGTTATGGTTATTTATTTACATAATCTCAATTTTGCTACTTAAAGGATTATTTGTTCTGACTGAGTTATCTTAAATGTTTTGGCTTAATTAACTATCCATGGTTATTTCGTGTCGTTTATACTCTTGGTATAATATTTCTCACTCTGTCATGTGCTTATAACTGTTTACCAATTTCCAGGAAATAATGCAATTCAGAAATAGCTTTTGGGAAAGTCTTAGATGCGACGCCACGGAATAGACACACACAGCACTTTTATGATATGTTTATATGTAAATATCGGCCTTTTTGGTCAATACATTTTGTAATAAAAATAGAAGTTCCAATGATTATTTTGGTACCCTCATTTAAGTATTACTTCTGCTCGCGTTTATTTATTTGTTCAAGAATTGGCCGTAGGTAACTTCAGTTACTGGCCATCACGATACTTAACCCTTGGATACGGGGAGCGGGTCGTGACAAATTATCACTTATAACTTTGTTTTTTAATAAAAAAATTTAACGAACCATCACTTTTAATAAATAAATAAATAAAACATTTCTTTCTAATTTATTTTAGCAAAAGACTTTTTAGCAATTTGAGCCAAAAATATTTTATTTTTCATTTTAATTTGTTTAATTGACAATTAGAGATTAAAAAAAATTAACAGAATCCACCATACTTGGCAAGTGTTAAAAAAGTCTAGATGAATTATAAACTATCACGTGTAACCTACATTTTTTTATTATAAAAAAAATAAGTTTCACCAACATCACTTTTAAAAAAAAAAATAATAATAATAATAATAATAATAATAAATAACTTCTATTTGATCTTAGCAAAAGTCACTCCTTAGCTATTTAAGACAAAAATATTTTATTTTTTTAATTTGTTTAGTTGACAATTGAGATAAAAAAAAAAAATTAACAGAATTTACAATATTTGGTAAGTGCTGAAAAAGTTATGTTTTTGTCTTTTGTTAAAAAACATTTATATTAAAAAATATTATTATTCAAGTCCTTATAATTTAGGAGGATATAATTTTTTTTATAAAATTTAAAACCAAAAAAAGAAAAAAAATTAATAGCGATTAATAATTTGAACACATGTATTTAAAATAAATTATATTTAGACCAATAGTATTATGACACATCATTATGACATATGTAAATGTTGATCTCATTCTCATTGTAATAATATAATTTAAAGAATAATTTAAATTTGAAATTTTATTTTATAATTTAATAAATGATGCATAATTTAAGGAATGAATATTGATCTCATTCCAATTATAGTAACATAATTTAAGTAAGAATCCAAATTTGAAAATTTATTTTAAGAATATAAAATTAATTTATAAACCAATCATATTGTAACACATATTAACAAAAATTAAACAAAATTTAAAAAAAAAAATGAGAAAAGAATTGCAACTTTTTACAATTATAATAATATATAGATATAGATAAATCATGGTTTAGATCATTATTTAAAAGAAACTTTACCTATAAGTCTCATATTGGGGAATGATGATTCGCTTAGTCCTAAGGATTTTTTTATAAATCAATTAGTCCCATTGATTTTTGAAAAGTAGATTTAATATATTATTTGGAAATGAGATTTATGGTTATACTCTTATTTCTATTATTTGTTTTTTTAATAAATTTTTTGTCTTAGAAAGGTAAGATACACAATCTATGTGAATTAAATTTGAGATGAATTTTTATATAGAAATATTTTTTATTTAGAAAATATTTCAAAATGAGTATAAAAATGACTCGAAATGTGAGATTCTTTAGACATTTCAAAATGAGTATAAAAACTTCTTAGTAAGTTTTGGGCAAATATATAATTTTAAACTGTAACACTCCAATGTAACACTCAAAAAATTCTTTGCTATACTTTTCTTAAACGTAACACTCCAATATAATACTAAAATAAAATTAAAAAAAATCTTAGTGTAACAATCCAATATAACACAAAAAAAAAATATATATATATATATATTTGTGTACTTTTTTCAAACATAACACTCCAATGTAACATTCTAAAAAAAGAATGTGTGATTCTTCATTAAGAGGATGTGCGATTCTTCAAACCATTCCAAAAAGAATACAAAAATTCTTTTGTAAGTTTTGGACAAATGCATAATTTCACATTGTGAGTGTTACATCTGGAAAAATGATAGTAAGAAATTTTTTAGGCTTTGTTTGGGAAGTGGGTTGGTTTTTTGACTTTTTTAGCTATTTTAGCATAGGGCTAAAAAGTCTAATTTGGGAAGGACTTTTGGTTTTTTTGACTTTTTTGTGAGAGAAAAATGTAATGATTATGGGTTGGATGTGATATTTTGTCTTATTGGACTAAAAAGCCTATTTTGTTTTTTTGTGACTATTTTAGTCAAAAAAATCCTCAAACCCAACTTCCCAAACATAGGCTTAGTGTTCTTGTGTGTGTTACATTGGAGTGTTATATTAGAATGTTACGTTTGAGATTAAATTGATTGGAGTGTTACGTTTGGGAAGTTTTTTTTGTATGTTACACTAGGAAATTTTTTTTGTATGTTACATTAGAATGTTATGTTTGAGAAAAGTATACAAATGAGTTTTTTTACAGTGTTAAGTTGTTACGTTTGGAAAAAGTACACTAAGAAATTTTATAGTATGTTACATTGGAGTATTACGTTTTTGTTCGTAATGTAAGATTTGTTTACAAATGAGGGAAAATTCAAAACTTTTATAGTGCGAATTGCTCAAATGTGCAATTTCACATTTAGAAAAATTCACTTTTATCCCTAAAAAATTAAACCCAAATATGTAAGCTACTACCCTTTTGTGTAATTTTGACTTTAATAGGATCTTTGAGTTCATAAAAAAAAAAGAAAAAAAAAAGAGATTAAATAGTTCACAATATCACATTTTTGTATTTCACCCTTATTTAAAACTAATAAATTATGAGATAAATCATTATAATTTTAAATTTCAATTAATGGATCACTTTCCATATTTAGTGCTACTCAAATTTGAATTTTGAAATGAATTAATATCCTTTTTATTTTTTATTGGGTTAATTACACTAATAGTCCCTATAGTTTGGGACTTGTGTCACTTTGGTCCCTGACTTTTCAATTGTGACACATTTGACCCTGAATTTTGAATCTTGTTCCAAATAAGGACAATTGAAAATATTATTAGATTTTTCAAGGGTAAAATCATCAATTTGATAAAATATAAACTAATTTGACAAAAATAAATGTCAAAAAAATATTTTTAATTTTTTAAAATTATTTTTATCCACCAATGATAAAATTATGTAAAATTAATAAAAATTACATGATTAATTTTTTAAAATTAAATTTACATGATCATCATCCAAACACATAATAAAAATTAATTTGGAAAAAAAATAAATAAATGTCTAAAAGATTTATCAATTTTACATAATTTTATTTTTAGTAGGTAGAAATAATTTTTAAAAATTCAAAAATATTTGTTTGACATTTATTTTTGTCAAATTAGTTTATATTTTATCAAATTGACAATTTTACCCTTGAAAAATCTAATTATATATTCAATTGTCCTTATTTGGAACAAGATTCAAAATTCAGGGTCAAATGTGTCACAATTGAAAAGTCAAGGACCAAAGTAACACAAGCCCCAAACTATAGGGACTATTTGTGTAATTTGCCCTTTTTTATTTTATATATTTAATAGTCTTTTCATTTGAAAAATCATAAACCGATGGATAGTAATTTTTTTTTTTTTTTGGCTTGAATGAGAGCTATAGAAGATTTTTTTAATTTTTTAAAATCAAAAAAATTAGAAATTTTAGTTTAAGATATTAGAACTCTTACAAAACTTGTGGTTAGAAACTCCCTTTTACTTATATAATACATAGATTTAAAGTAATTTAAGGCATGTTTGATTATAGAATTAAAATTATTAATTCGTACTATTTATATTTTATTATTTTGTTACATTTTTTATTATTCAGATTAGATTTTGGTTGTCATTTTATCTAATAAATTGATAATTTTTTTAATCCTAGAACTAACTCATGCACATCAATGGCCAAAACAAGCTTTGGCTATTTGCTGGGGTATTTAGACATTCATGCAATGATGCAAGGCTAATACTTCTATTTTTATTTTTATTTTTGTATGTCAACTGCAATACTAATAGAATTTTGTTTAATAAAAGTACATAAAAAGTATAATTTTTTATTTTATTTTTTCTAACTATTTTGTTGTGTAACTCTAACAACACTCTTTATTCTTGAATTGGTTTATTTAACTTCCAAGACTCTCCAAATATAATCACCATGTTTGTTTTCAGTTTTTTAAAAATACTTTTTAAAAAATTCTACTTTCTAGTTTCCCGCATTTTTTTTTAATTTTCACCGATTTTTTTAATATTTTAAGTAATTTTTTTAATTTTTAAACACATCTAACATAAATACACTTAAAAAGTATATTTTTTATGAAAAAATCTTTAAAAATTTTACTAAATACCAAAAATATAAAAAAATACAAAAATTCAGTATATTTTTAGTAATTTTGTGTATTTATTAATTTTTTAAAAATATTTCTTCACAAATACTTTACTTTTTAGATTCATGTAAGTAAGGTATATTTAAAAAAGTAAAAAAATGTTTAAAATTTTAAAAATTTAAAAATATTCATTAAAAACAAAAAAATAAGAAAAATAAAAAAATTCAATTTTTAGAAACTTAAACTAAACCTATTGAATATGTTTATTAAACTTCATTATATAATGAGACCTTGTAAAATTATTTAAACACTTCTCTGGTTGAAAGTGCTTTGAATATGTTAAATGGTGGAACACCGGGGCATATTTTGACCCCCAAAAAAAAACAGCTCAGCTACTCAAAAAAATATATATTTAGAATTTTACTAAGAAAAAAATAATATGGCCCGGATTCATTTGGAGTGTGAATGAATCTGGGCCACTTATTTGAATAAAGCATTTGAATATTTTTAAATTTACTATAAAAAAAAATAAGTGAAAAGAGGACTATTCAAGCTTAGTCTTAGGGGTGTAAATTTGGCTCGGCTTAGCTCACTCGAGCTCAGGCTGAGGCCGGCCCATGTCGGACCACACGGACTCTCGCCCAAATTCTAGTTGGGTCAGGCAAAGCCATGGGTCAAAAAATTAGACAAAGTCTCAAGAATATTTGGACTTTTAGGCGTGCCTGAACATTTTTTTAAATTTGTTTTTTCTATTTTTTTACTAAAATTTTATACTTTTTCATAAAAAATGACACTAGGTCTTGAGCGGGTTGGGTTTTGAGTGGCCCTTGAGAGAGTCCATGAGACACATCAGGCTTTGAGTGGCTCTTGAGCGAGCCCACAGGTTGGGCCAGGCAGGTTCACGGGCCGGATTGAACTTTAAAATGACGTCCAAAGCCCAGGCTCAGAGTCTCGAACTGGACTCCGACCCGGACTTAATTGGATCTAACCAAATCGGGCTCACTCGAATCACAAACTGACTTTGAACCGTCCATTTTTACACCCCTACTAGTCCTAATATCATAATAATTCAAGCTAGTGCATTATTTATATGAATCCATGATACAGAAAGCATCGTGCACACATAGAAATATACATGTAATTTTTATATATATATATATATATATTTATAAATAATAAAGTCTATCATTAAACATGAAAATAATATATAAAATAGCCTTCAAACATCTCATTCAAATGTCAACAGCGAATGACGAATAGAGTGCTCTGAATCCAATCACTTGAAACCCAACAAATGGGACAAAGTTGGGAATATCTAATGAGTTTCAAAATGTGATGCACAATTATCACACCTGTCTTCTTGTTAAAGGCTGTCATTTCTTAAATATTTTGGTTGTGTCTATCACTTAAATATCAACTAATGACATTATTTAGATATACAAAATATATATTAAACAACTTAGTAACATAATATATTTAGTAATTAACAAATAATAAGTCTACGTATACAGAGTATTAAATACAGAATGAGATATAAATATTTATATCTCATTCTGTATTTAATGTTTATACTCCTAACATTGTTAACAAAATAATGAGAAAAGTTAGGGATCATGAAATTTTTTTCATAAAAATGATCATGGAAGAGTTATGATCCTTGGATTACCTTGATTAGTGTGTGGTGCTTTATTCTAAGTATAATCCAAGGGTTACAAAACTTTCATGATTATTTTCATGAAAGATTTTTCATGATACTTAACATTGCTGCAAAATAATAGACAATTTTAGACGGTTGCTCAGATATCAATCTCTCTTTCTTTCTTTCTCTATTTTCGATAGGTGAACTAATCTCATTCAATTTATTTCAGAAGAAAAAAGGAAGATATTTTGTCATGAAACAATTTTCATGCATGATAAGTATTATGTAAAAAAATAAATTTATCTCATCGATAAAATAAATAATGTGAATGGTACATCTTGGGTTAAGGTTCTATCATTTTTATATGGGTTGACCATTTGATCCATGTATTGATTTCTAAATGTTAAATTAAACGGCTATATTTGAAGAGTATTAAAGCGGCTCCCATCTAGATGGAAACTTTATAAATTATCAAACAAATTTCTTTTACTATTAGATAAAATAAATGTACATATGAAAAATGAAAAATATTTCGTGATGCATAAGCATTATGGAATACAAAATACAAGTGAGAGATGGAATATATTTTTTCTCGGAATCTAAATAAAAATAAAGAAAAAAAAATTACAAGAATTATAAATTAGACATATACATAAAAATGTGAAATTTATGTAGTTAACTTCGAAATTAATGACTACGTTTAAGAGAGATGAGATACAGAGATCGCCATACCAAAAAAAAAAAAACTAACATAAAGTCTACAGTGGCCGTGGTTCTGTTATTATTAGAAAAGTTACAACAAAGAGAAATAGCCCCAAACCATATATACATAAAAATATATATATATATATATATATATTTGAAAAAACAAACATATGGCAATATATATACATTTTGTGATAACTTGGAATACAGTACCGACTAATTTTAGAGGCTAATCCTACCGTTCACTAGCGGGGAGTCTATTTAAAACCCTATATAGACTGGCTCCAAAAAAATTATTTGTAACTAGGAGATTTTAAACTTGAGACATTGAAGGGAGCACCCTACCAGCCAAAAATGCTTTTATTGTAAAATTAAAATTTTGAACAAGTGATTAATGTACAGTGTTATTATGACATCGTTTGGAAAGTGTTGATTTTAGTGTAAGAGTTAAAAAATTACAAAAGTAAATAGCCAACAAATTATATAAAAAATCAAAATTTCTCCGCTCTTTCTACTTTTTACACTTTTTTTTTTTTTTAATAAAAAAAGTTTAAAAAAAAATCTCAAACATATTAGGCTGTGTTTGGTTTACCTTTTGAATCATAATTCTAAAGGCAAAATTTTCAGATCACTTTTCAAAATTCATAAGCAAATACATAATTCAAAATTATTCAAAGCTCAATTCAAAAATTAATTTCAAAACTCATAACCAAACACATAACTCAAAACAATTTCAAAACTGTTTTGATGATATAGTGTTGAAGATGGTTAGTGATGGGTTTGTTAAATTATTTTTATAAAAAATCTATAAAAAAAAAAATCTAAAACAAATATATATATATATATATATATATTTCAAATAACAGGTTGCAATTGTCAAAAATAAAAAAATTTGCACTGTTCTGATCAACCGGCCGAATGTCTAGTAGGATGTCTGGGAGAATGTCCAGGCGGACGACCAGATAGACTCAATCCGCTCTTTTCAAAATTTAAAATTCAAAATTTCCTCTCAAAACTCCTTTTAAAACTCATAACAAAACAAATTTTCTCTTTTCAAAATTTAACTCACAATTCTACATTCAAATTACAACTCCAAAAAAAAAATCACAATTCTAAAACTAAATCAAACACAATCTTAATTTTTTTATCACATATTTTAATTAAAAATTATTAAAATAATTTATTCCAAACGATAAACACACCAAAAGATGATGTAGCCAAAGCAAGTCAAGCAAAGATGGCACCAAGGGAAGAAGAAGGCCGTCCAGGATGAGAGAGAGAGAGAGAGGGAGAGAGAGGGGACAAGACAACAGAGGGCCCATCCGCCGCAGCTGCAACACCCACTTGCCCATACCTTCCTCCTCCCCTCATTATTTTTTCCTTATAATATAAATATAAAAGTTGTCTTCCCCTTCCCTTCCCCTTCCTCACGTTTCAGTTCTACCAAACTTTGGTCAACTTCCCCCCCTCTTTAATCATGCATGGTTAAGCCTTACCCACAAAAGTTAAAAAAACCCCACACACAAAAAAAAAAAAAAAAAAAAAAAAAACCATCTTCTAACCCCATCCACAAATACCCATGTAGGTTTCATTTACTCCTATTAATCATCATGTTTCATACATATAAAGGGAGTACATCATTCTATATAAAATTTTCTATATTTGATCAAATACAATCCTAAGACAAATATATGCATGAGTCGGGAGGCTAGGGAGGGTGGGGGAAGAGGAAGAGAGGAGATGCAATTTTTGTCATTTTTAATTATTTTTTATTCTCCATTTTAACAATGTTAAAGACTCACATTTTGTACTCATAAATGTATTCTTAATGATATGACAAGAGTAGTGGATTCTATATAATTATATATGTAACTAATTAAAAACTGACACTTGTCAAATTATATAATTATGAGTTGAATTGTAAAAAATTTCAACTTTGATAGAGACCGCCACTCCTCTCCCACCCCCACTACCCTCACACACATGAGGGTTGGTAATTGAAGGGAAAATAATAATAATAATAATAATTTCTGGTCAATCAGCACCCAGTGGGGATGCTAGGGGTCTCCCCCAGCTCGGGGTCCCAACCTTTTCTCAAAAAATTTATGAGAATCTCAAATATTTTCTTCTTCATTTTTTTTGTAATAATTTTGTAGCCGTGAAAAAACCAACTTTAATATTTGTTTTAAAATTATTTCAAATAATTGCCACATGACTTTAGTTGGGAGAGTTAATACCTAAGTATATGGAGAACAATAATGCTGTAAATCACTAAAAGTGGTGTTCTAAAAGTACCACTAGTGATGTGGCAATAGACAGGGCTCACTGCTTGTGTCTTTTTTTTTTTTAGTGCTTACCAACTCATTAGTGGTGCTTTAGAGCACCACTTTTAGTGAGATATATCATTACCGTATAGAGAATAAGGATTTCACGTTTTAAAATTTCTCAATTTCTATTTAAATGTACTGATAATTATAATTAGAAGATCATACTTTAAGAATTTCATGTTTAAAATGATTTTATAGTTGAGAATAAATTAAAACACAAAAAACAAATAATAATAATATAACAGACATAATATATGTGAATTATATATCCCTCAATCTAATTCTCAGGCTCGTTTAGATTGTAGGTTAGCTTTTTGACTTTTAGCTATTTTGAGGTTAAAAATTTTCATTTGGGATAAGTTTTTTTGGAGAAAAAAAATGAAATAATTATAATTTGAATGTGTCATTTTATTTTATTAATTTTTTAACTTATTTTATTTTTTTATAACTAAAATAATCACAAAAAAAAAAAAACCATCCAACTCTTTATGCCAAAGGAGTGCTCCATGGACTCCCAATTATTATGAAAGCCGAATTAGACTTTTTTTTATTTTATTTTATTGAAAAGAAGGATGCTGTGAGGTGTCATCACGGTATTCGTGGGCCCAGGTCCCAGGATAGCCAATTGATAGCCTGATTGGATCCAACCCATAGGAATGGACCTACCATGCACCGAGATACCAGTAGAGCTTAACCATACGTCACAAATGAGCCTAGAGTTTGATCGGAATACAATGCAAGATCTTTGAAGAGAACCGACTGCAAAACAATCATTTTTTATCCCTCAAGATTTGAATTGAAGTCACGTCTATAGAAAATTATGCCTTCTCCACTAAGCCACCATCGGCGGTGAATTAGACTCAATACTTAATCCATAATACTTCGATTCTTGCACGCACTTTGAAGACACTTTTGTCATTCGTCTAATATTTTCATTTCAAACTACAAACAGTTCTTATAAACTGCATCAATGCTGTTGTAGGTTTTTCTATGTGGTAGTTTTTTTCTTTGTTTTCTGTCTGTTGGTATCTTATTAATTTTGAGTCTTGTGGTCGCATATGATTAGGCTTCATTTGTGGTGCTAATCTAATCAAAATTGTTTTAATTAGCTATGACAATCTTATTTTGTTGATGTAAGTCTTATTTTGTATCTTGATTTTATCAATAAAGTTTTTCTTCCACACCAAAAACAAAAAAAAAAAAACTCATCTTTAATACTCTAGTTCTTACACGCGCTTTGAAAATACTTTTGTCTAACTCCGCTTTTGATTTCACACAAACAAAAACAAATAAATAAAATATTTTCAACTACATAATTTTTTATTCATATATAAACTTTTAGGATGTGAGAGAAATGACTGTTTTTTTGATCCTTTGTCCCCCTCACCTCTTCTCCTCCTCCTCCTCCTCCTCCTCCATATCCCTTTCTCAGTACTCAAATCCCTTTGTTTTCTAATCTATATTCAAACCTAGGGTTCAACTTCAGAGCTCCCTTTTTTAAATTTTTTTTGCCCCAACTTCTTAAAATAAACAAAACCCAAAAACAGTTTTTAAAAATCTTGCTTTCATTTTTTATAATTTTCTTGTTTTCTCTTGCTTCTGTTTCTGTTTTTTTCCTTCTTTTGATGTGGTTGTGTTCATGGCTGGTTTAGATTTAAGCACAGCTTCTCGTTACGTTCATCAACTCCACCACCGCTCCGACTTGCACCTCCAAAGACAATCCGATCAAAATGAAGATGACAACAATAATAATAATAGGGGTGGTGGTCAGTTTTCCGGTGATCACCACGATGAGAGCGGCGGTGGCCACCACCAGGGTCTCGAACTAGTCTCCGCCACCGCCAACCCGGGCGATATCGTGGCTCGCCGACCTAGAGGCCGACCAGCAGGGTCCAAAAACAAGCCTAAACCTCCGGTAATTATCACTAGAGAGAGTGCAAACACTCTCCGAGCTCATATTCTTGAAGTTGGAAATGGATGCGATATATTTGACTGTGTTGCCACGTACGCGCGCCGCCGGCAGCGCGGGATCTGCATTCTGAGCGGCAGCGGCACGGTGACCAATGTCAGTTTAAGGCAGCCGGCGGCGGCGGGGGCGGTGGTGACACTTCATGGGAGGTTCGAGATTTTGTCGCTTTCGGGGTCTTTTTTGCCGCCACCGGCCCCACCGGGGGCGACGAGTTTGACGATATTTTTGGCAGGAGGACAAGGTCAGGTGGTCGGAGGGAACGTGGTGGGGGAGCTCGTGGCGGCGGGCCCGGTGATTGTGATTGCTTCTTCTTTTACTAATGTTGCTTATGAGAGACTGCCGTTGGATGAGGAGGAGGCGGCGCTTCAGATGCAGCCGCCGGTTTCGCAAGGTTCCGGTGGCGGGGATGGTGGCAGATCTGGTGGTGGCGGTGGCGGTGTTAGTAGTAATCCATTTCCCGATCCTTCTTCTGGGCTTCCTTTTTTCAATTTGCCACTCAATATGCCTAATTGTCAGTTGCCGGTGGACGGCTGGGTTGGAAATTCAGCGGGCCGTCCACCATTCTGACGAATAAGTACTAATGAGTGGTTTATGAATTCTATGTCGCGATCTTCAACTTGGTGGGAAGAAATTATGGGTCTATTGAAGCCAATCCAATTGGGTGCAATAGGGTTTCTTGAATCATAAAAGGTCAGCAAATTACTGTTACTGGTACTACTACTAATCACCATGATCATGGATCTTCTTGTCTCTTCTTTCTCTCTCCTCTTTTGTTGTTGTTGGATTTGCTTTTTAATTTTCTTTTTTTTTAATCTTCTTGGGTTTTTTGTATCTTTGATTTGTGGAAATAGTCTTCTTTGTTGTTCTTCATGGAACTCTCTCCTTGTTAAGGAAATGGTTTGAGAATTCAGCTTTTGGGTTCACTCCTCACTATTGTTTCACACTTAAACATTTCAATTAGCTCTCTTAGTAGATAGTGATAGTGTTACTTCTGTGAATCATTATCACTTGTTAGTAAATCTTGTGGGATTTGGAAATCTTGGTTTGTTTGTGTTAATTATTTGCAGTGTTTGGAGGATATAATATCACTAGAGGACTAACAAGAATAAATAATCTAACTAAAAAGTAAGAGTTTTTCCAGTGAAGTTTTCTACTACTTGAATACGAAACTGTTGGTGCCACACCAAACATGAGTTGCATTAATGTTGTGGAAGGTTCTCCAACTAGTTTTCTAATTAAAAAAAAAAAAAAATAGAAAACGCACTGTCTCTCAACCTAGTTATTTGGAAAAGGCGAGTTTTCCTGAAACCCAAACAGTCTTATGTTCTTCATACTCAATTACTTCTTTTTCCAGTGAATATAAACTATTGAAAACAAAATTAATTTTATTTTCTTTTCATATGTAGTAGTAGTAGTACTCAATCAGTCATGTTCTTTGACATAAATAAAAGTAATATAATCACTATGCCAAAGATAACATTGTTTTATCTTTGTTTCAAGCCAGTTTTGACAATGACAACCTAGTTTTTGCTTCATTTCCCAAGTATCTGTTGGCTTAATAATGTCAATAGCAATCCACTGATTCATTCATCTTGAAACATGGACTCACAGTGATACATTCAGATTTAAACTATGTTATTAAAATTATTATGTAAAATTAGAGGTCTGGAGCTAGAAGTGTTGCCTTAAGTAACAACTTTGAGCATTCATAATGTTTTCAAAGAGGCATTTTTCAAACAAGGTGACACATTTCTATTTTTTTTCTTTCTTTGATGGTGACAAGGAAGTTGTTTTGTTTACGAAGTTGTTTTGTTGATAAAAGGCGAGATAAATCATGTGTTCGAACCTGACCACCTACCTGGTAATTAAAATACCTTCATATGTTTAGCTCACTTATAAAGAAGACTGGTAATGTGAAAAGACATTGAGAATATAAATAATAAAGTTACCATTCGCTATAATATTTTAAGCTTTCAAATGAGTTAGTGGCTACCAATTTAACGAGTTTCATGAATATGTTCGTTTGTTTATTGGTTGAACAGTTTTGTTTTTCTTTTGATCAGCAAAAAAAGGGAGGCTCTTAATTAATGAAATCAAAAGAATTACATCAATAAGGATAAGGAAGTGCAAAAAGCTGCATGCTAACCCTGACTCATCCCAACTAGGTTGAAGATGATGCAAGGAGCTTTTATGTAACAACTTCTTCATAGCTTCTATTTCCTTCATTGAATCCAAAACTTTGCAGGAAAAAAAACTATATATTCAACTCTACTATTTGTGGGATAACCTCCATGTTTTGAGTTCATTAGCAGTGTAGTGTAGACTTCTTCATTACTATAACAGTTTGTTTCATATTTTAGAGCTATTCCACTACAGCAACATAAATGACAGATTAAAAAGAGTTCTGTCATTCTATGTGATAGAAAGATTTACTAATCCTTCTTGCCACAATTTTTTTGCTGCTTTTGGTTTCAACCAAACAAATAGCAATGAGTTTGTGCAACACACTCATTTTTGTTTTATCGGCAAAAAAAATGACTACATCCTAAGGGTGTTTGCGGTTCAGATGTTCGCGGTTCAGTACTAATGGATTGGAAAAAATTAATCTACATCCGTCTGCCTGATTGGCAGATGGGGATTAACGGATGGATGCGAATCAGTTTGGCTTTTTAAATTTTTACAAATTTTGAACATAATACAATAATTTGTTAATATTTTTTTTGTAACAATCCAACTCAACATAATCAAAAGATTATCAAGTAAATTTTCAAATATCAATAATAAATTCATATAAGAAAATCATGCATTATCAAAACTATTTTATTATTATTTTTTTTATTCAAAAACTATTTAATTTGATTTTTAAAAAAAATAACAAAATTAAGTCTTATATTTTCCACACAAAAATACAAAATATCAACACTTGCTATTTGATAAAAGGATTTCCAAATTGAAAATAAATTGAAAACACAATAGAATATCTAAATTTTTTTTCAATTGAAAAACCAAACAAAATATCTAAACAAATTGAAAATATAAAATCTTACAAATTACTAGGGGTGCTCACGATTTGGCGGTTCAGTTGTAGCCAAAGGAATCTCAAATCCGTCATCCGTTCAAAACTAGACTAATTGAAAAAAATCAATCTGTAACCGTCTACTTATCATCACGCATCCATTCAAAATACGACAAATCAATTCAGTTCAATTGATTTAAACGGATCAACATACATTGATGCACAAACATAGTACAAGGAGTACAATGGATCTGAACCGGAGAGGGCCTAGTGGAATTGTGATTTCTGTAAGAGTGGGTGACACAAGGCACGAAACTCCCCAATGGGAGGCTCAGACTCTAGTGACTCGAACTCGATTCATCAAAAAGCTGACAAGAAGTCTTTAGTGTTTGGTGGCAATCAAATTTGCCATTAACACGCTATAACCTCACCTTCATCTGTTGCTTATTTGGCCTATCTCAGGCTTACTGCACTTGTATTTCACTTTTTATTGGTCTTTAATAATATTCTTCTTCTCCAATCAAAATAAAAATAAAAATAAAAAGTTTGCCACTAACAAATGAAAATTTTAGTGAGTACACTCCATCATAAGTAATAAGGTAAGAGATCATCAAAGCTTCCCTAATCAAGATGGTTTAATTCTCATGAAACACATTAATAAGTCTTTTAATAAATGTAATGTCAACTGATGACTTTATTCTCCACTTGCAATATTAATTGTATGCTGAGTTGCCTGTGAATTTATGTATAATAAGAAAATGGCCATTTGCATCTAGTCTTCTGATCCTTACTGCTCACAATTGGATCAGATTCCTCTTAATTAAATTAAACATAATTAATGAAGGAATATGCTTATGCTAATTCTCTCTTTGGGGTTTATAGGGTGATGCTTAGATTTAGGGTTGTATGGTATAGTTTGTGTAGGGAATAGGGAGCTTATTAGGTTGTGAAGGATAACAATTATTCTCAAAGAGTAGAAAAATAGGAAGTTAATTGTCTGATTTACATTTATTTTGAATTTGTCATTATCACATCATTCTTATTAAATTTTTTATATAATTTTTTGGGCAAATTTAAGTTGGTGCTTATTATATTTTGCCTCTTGTGTCATTTTAGCCCATTTATTTTCAATTGGTTGGATATTAACCTTGATTTTTTATTTTATTTTATCTCGTTTTGATCCAATCAATAACGTCACTTAGGATTTTTGATAGAAAAAGTGCATATGTGGGAGAAGGAAGGAAGAGAGGAGTGGCGTGAAATGTCCGTTTTTACAATGGTCTCATATTGCTCACTTGAGCTTTTTATGTCAAAAACCCTAATTGAAGTTGTCGATTGAACTAAATTGATATAAAATTAAAAAATCCAAGATCAAAATCTAATCAATTGAAATTGCTGAGACTGAAATGACATAATAAACAAAGTACACGATTTTTCCTAATTTTTTTTATTTATATATCGTTACTCACAATATGTTAACATATAAAATGTTGATTGCGTGCTTGCATAGTTTGATCAGAAATGGAGAAATGTGTGTCATGCTTTACTTCAGCCCCCTTTGCATGTATACAAATTATGAGCCTTCACTGAAATTGAAGGATATGGGAACAAATTTTAGGTCCTGCTTTAATATATATATATATATGTTTTTTTTTCTAAGTGGGTGTTCGGGTTAATTTACACACATCTCGACTAATTTTAAAATCCTAAAATTAATGATAAGATAAATTTCCAATGACCCACTAGGGTGATGTAATACTTGTTAGCTATTTAATGATGGAATCGTTATTAATTATGGCTTTGAAGCTTGAAAAAAGTTTAGAAACATAAAAAATTGATTACAAAATCAAATATAATCCTCTCAAACGAGATGAGTCTTACTTTTTTTTTTTTTTTTTATGAATCTCACACCCTCATATAGAATAATTGTATGTGATTCAGTAATTTAATTCATGTATATTAATTTCACACAAAAATAATAATAATAATAATATTTAATTCATGTACAAGTAAAAGAAGTATTTAAGTTCAAACAAGCAAAAGTCAATGCATATATGTAAATAAATTATTCACTATACATTATCAAAATAGTTGCTTAATTGGGATTTAAGGAGCTAGGAGTACTTTCCAAGGAGTTCATTAACAACATGAAAGGTACAGATTCTTGTTTATCCCTACTGAGGATTGGAACGAGAATATAAATAATGAGCTTGTTGTCCCTCTTTCTAATCGTTAAATTTTTAGATGAACTAGTGGTTGATAATTTATCATACTATAGAGATAATAAATTATGCGTACCACCAAAATTAAAATACTTGAACGTGTTTGATTTATTTATGAATGAGGAGAATTTGATCACACCCTCTTGAATTGAATGATAGAGCATGAGTCAAAAAAACTTGTTTTCTATTTCACATTAATTCTGTGAAATGTGAAGATTTCCCCATAATATGGGACTGATAAGAATGTTGAAGGCTGAGCAAAACAAAAAAAAAAAAAGAAGTTGGAGATGGTTTTGAAGCAATGATGATAACAATGATAAGGTTGTGGGTGAGAGAAATAAAGAGAAACCGAACAATTAAGTGCAATAATGATATTATTCCATGTAGTGTTATTGATCAATAAATTATTATAAATGTTTTTTTTTTTTCCCCCCTGTACTAATCTAATTATTGTCGGAGAATAAACTTGAACCTTCCACCCCTCTCCAGAAGCTTCCTGAAGATAGAAGACTAGAATGAAGAAACAAGCTATGAAGCTTCCTCGAAGCTCACCATAACAGAAACTTAGAAGATAAGAAACTGAATTCAAACTACAACTATAAACACACACATTTAATACACGGTTTAGAAACCTAAAAATAGATTGTTAGGTTGTTGCTATAGATATTAATCAATAAATCAAGAAACCCATAAGAGATTTGAGAGATAAAGAGGTGGAAGATAAAACCCACAGATTGTATTTATTTGAAAATAAATTTATTCATTTGTTTGTTTGTGAGACATCATAAATTTCATACAAAATATATAAAAGCCCACCATTAATGGTATCAGAACCTGGGAGGCCAAATTTCTGCAAAAACATAGGTAGAACAGAGCAATTTTCAGAATTGCTCAGAAATAAAAGTTGTCCAAATCAACTTTTGATCATAGCAGGTTGAAGATCTCATCGAGACGATCACGTAAGAAAAAACAGCGTAAAAAACGAGCACCGAGGAGGCCACACGCGCCGACGATGCCGTGACCATGCGCAGGCCATGTAGCCCATGTGCCCCATACGCTCCATAGGAAGACGACGTGTGAATTGCTAACGTCATACAACTGATGTCATCCAGCGCCACGCGCACGCTGAACCAAGCCGCAAGCTAAAGTCGCGCCGTCGTACAAGCCGTGCACCGATTGAGCCACTGATGTCATCCGACGCCAGTTTGACACACGAAATTTGGAGTTTTGATCCTGTAACAACCCCAACTCATGATTAATGTTAATCCATGCTTAATTATGCCTAATAAGGAATTTAAGTGAAATTTTGCATCATATCTTGCCTTATTTGTGTTTATATCTATTTAACGTAGAAAGATCTGTTCATGTTTTCGTTTTGGTTGCGAATTGAAGGCCTTACCGGCATCTGATTCAAAAACTGACTTGATTTATGTGCTAATTAGAATTTTTAGAATTTTATGGTAGGTTTAATTAAAATTCAATTTGGAATGATTAAATTAGAATAATTAATGCTCAATTAAGCCCAAACTAATGAAATTATTAATCAAGCCTATATAAGGCCACCTCGTTACCTCCTACACACTTTTGCACTTCCACTTCCTCTTGCTTGACCATAAAAAACGTGTAAGAGTGGGAGAGAAGGAAATTGAGCTCAATTGTAGAGTGATTGTTAGAATTTGGAGGAGGTTGAAGTGAATTCAAAGGAATTAAACTCCAACTTGAAGAATTTGAGTCTTAGGTATGACTTCAACTCACATTTTGTAACCTTAGACTCAATTACATGTGAAATCAACAAGAAATGAAGTTGTTATACATTATTCAAAGAGAATTGAGATTAGATGATAGAATTGTACATGACTTATGCATGCATGTGCATATCATGAGGTTTTGAAGTTGTTTTTACAAAAATTCTCACATGCATGTTCATATCTTGGTTTTGTTGAAAGAATTCAACTTGTTTTGGAGCTTAATGACTCATTTGATCTTGTTTTGGGAAGTTGAAATTCATGATATTGCATGCAAGTTATGTTATTTCATGTTTCAAGCTTTGTTTAATACAATTGGCTTAGCTTTTGGGCTTACTTTTGCAAAATTGTTTGTAATTCATCATGTACTATGAGTTTCCTACTGTTTTACTAAGTTTTGGCCTAAAAGAATGTGTTTTGAAGGTTTGGAAATCGAATTTTGAACTTGGGAGCGAATCTGGAAATTCTAGAATTCTGCTCCTACACTCGGGCGAAGGAGTCTATGCTCAAGCGACTGCCATATTTTTGCACTTTCGCCCGAGCGACCAAAGGTTGGCTTGAGCGTGAAATGCATGCTCCCAAAAGTTTGAGTGTTTTGCAGACCGCTCGAGCGACAAAAGTTGCACTCGAGCGAGGACTTGAGTCTCACGCTCGAGCGAGCGTTGAGCGAGCATCGAGCGGAAAAATTAAGCAACCAGTACTTTTGCAGGCCGCTCAAGCGAAGGAATGTGCGCTTGAGCGATCACTGCATTTTTGTATGTCCGCTCAAGCGAAGAAAGCTACGCTCGAGTGAGACCCCTGTTTTTAGCAATTTTGTTAAGTATTTTCAAGTACATTTTAGCATCCTCATTGCATCTTAGGCACTCATAGGCCATGATTAAGACTCAATAAGAGGTTAAGACTTAGAACACACTAAGAATGAAACGAAAGAAGTTAAGTATCAACCGAGTGTGTGTTTCATTATATGTATCTATTACGTTTGGTGTAGGTCACGCTCTATGAGCGGTTGATCCATTTGTTTACTGCCAAGTTATTTGTGAGTAATAACTTTGTAAAGTTATGTTTGACTTTAATTATTTTCTGATGATACGAAATGATCAATTTCCTAAAATACTATGTTTTGTATGAATGAATGAATGTCCAATTTTCTTGAAAGGTAATTGTGGTGTCCTTAGCAGAGGCCCTTGCCCAGGAGACATAATACTGTGGTTTATGGTTATGAGGCCCTCACCCGAGGGAGATGATACCGTGGCACAAGCCCTCGTCCGGGGGAACAATACCATGGCTCATGTATGAAATATGTTACCCGGTATCGGAGGTTCCTTTTTGAAACTTGATATGCTTGACCAAAGAGACATATTTATGCTAATGGATGTTCCACACATGATTTGAATATGAATAAGACTATGACTCTATTTCCGCTATAAACTTGATTATGATTCTGATTTGCTATGAGATTTGAAATATGTTCTAGGCATCATTCATTAAAATCTTTACTCTGTTATTATTCACTGGGCTTCCGCTTACTATTTATATTATGTATGTAGGTGACTAGGCGTGTGACCAAACCCAAAGTTGAGGATCTGGTATCTCTGTTTTGTTAGCCAGCCATTATGCCTCTGAGGAGGTTCCCTTTTGTGCGCAAGTCATGTCTACACGACATAAGTTAAGATTTTGTATTTTTAATAATACGAACAAGTCTTTTGTTATGTGTATATTAGACTATACCCCTTTTGGCTACAACTGTATTAAATGTGACGAAGATTACTACATTTTGATGTCATGTGTATGTAAACATATTACATAAGGTTTTAAATTTCTGTCTCATGTATGTCTGTACGGCTCTATGGACTATGTATTGTTGGTATATTTGCTTCTGCAGCCCCTAATTATACGTTATTCCATTAAGAGGCCTTTGGTAATGCAAGGATTACTGGCCGGTTACGACGATAAACCTATAGGGACGGGTTTGGGTCGTGACAAAGTGGTATCAGAGTATGTGTTAAACCGTACACACGAGTCCATAAGAGCTATAGGATGTCCTAGAAAGAACTAGGGACATTTCATCATTATGTGTGAGTGTATGGTAATTATTATACATAAGAAAACTGAATTTGAATCTGAATAAATAAAAATTAAAAGAAATGAACAAGATTATTCCTATGTTTATTGTTACTTTGTCTCTCTTTAGCGAAATGGAGAATGCAAGGGGAAATGACATAAGTAAATCTTTCGAGGCCCGAATGAGCCGAATGGAACAATGATTACCGCTCTAACCAAAGCATTAGCACAGCAACAAAGACAATAACCAATGTCTCATCCGTCCCCTCCAGTCCAAGTTGAATTGGATAATAACGATATCATCAACCTAACGCAGAAATTCATGAAAATGAAACCACCAACTTTCTTGGCTGGCATTGAGCCGTTAAAGGCAGAATCATGGCTGCTTGAAATGGAAAAATTATTCGAGGTCTTTCCCTGCACCGAGACCCAAAAGATTCTCTTAGCCACCTATACCTTAAAAGATAAAGCCCGTAGATGGTGGTTACTAATTCGAGGTAGTAATGGGAATATGACATGGGCTCGTTTCAATGAGATCTTTTATTACAAGTACTTTCCCCAATGCTTCAGAGATCGGAAAGTGTCTGAATTCCAAGAACTTAAGCAAGGGAAGATGTCAGTAGCCGAGTACGAAGCTAAATTCACTGAGTTGGCCAAATTTGCTCCTCATATGGTCGATACAGATTACAAAAAGGCTTGAAAATTTGAAGAGGGATTAGATCTGGAAGTATATTACCGAGTAGGTGTACTGAAATTGCTTACATATGTCAACATCCTTGATAGAGCATTGATGGCAGAGGCCATCCTGACGGCAAAGAAACAAGCTACAACTCCAATGACTGAATGGAAAGGTAAAAAGGCAGGATTTAATTTCAAAAAGGGCCGATCACTTTTGAAGAAACAAAACACATGATCCTCCAGTAGCTCCGGTTAAAGTAGTGGATCTATACCAAACTATCCAGATTGTGGCAGAAAACATAGAGGAGTATGCTACCGTGCATCTGGTCCCTGTTATCGGTGTGGCAAAGTTGGCCATACGATGAAAGATTGTCCACTGGGATTCGGGAATGTCAGTCACCCCGCAGCAAGTTCAGCTGGGTCTGCTTCAGTGGCCAGATCAAATACCAGAACTAATGCCAGGGAAACAACAGGAATGAAACGTTAAGGTAAGAGAGAGAATTCGTCTTAGTGCCTAGGGATGTACAGAACACTGAATCAGTAGTGTCAGGTATAATTTCTATCTGTGCTTAGAATGCTTATGTGCTGATTGATTCCGGTTCCACGCATTCATTTGTATCGCATGTTTTTTCTTCGAAAATTAACTAGACCGTTAGAACCTATGAACTGTTTGCTATCTATATCTACACTGTCTGGGGGTTCTATGATATGTGCTTATGTTTATCCGGCATGTGATCTTATGATTGGCGAAATGACATTGTATGTTGATTCACTACCCTTGAACATTGATTATTCTGATTGTATTCTGGGTATGGATTGGTTGACTAAGTACTGTACCACCATAGATTGTGTGAATAAATCTGTTGTATTTCGTCCACCTGGCTTACCTAAGTTTGTATTTACTGGAAATAGGGTAATTCCTCCCCTATACCTGATTTCTGCCATGAAAGCTGTTAAACTGCTTAGAAAGAGATGTAGGGGTTACATGTGTTGTGTTTTGACTGAGATTTCTGATAATTCTAATGTGGAAACCATTCATGTTGCTAGTGAATTTCTTGATGTGTTTCCGAATGACTTGCCTGGAAACTTAGTTGATAGGGAAATTGAGTTCACTATTGAAGTAACACCGGGAACACAACCTATTTCTAAGACCCCTTACCGAATGTCGACCTCAGAACTGAAAGAATTGAAAGTACAACTTCAAGAACTGTTAGACAAGAAATT
Organism: Camellia japonica; assembly: GCA_030407325.1. Lineage (NCBI taxonomy): Eukaryota > Viridiplantae > Streptophyta > Magnoliopsida > Ericales > Theaceae > Camellia > Camellia japonica. The sequence goes on along the minus strand of JAPPVO010000013.1, from coordinate 104,338,844 downwards.
CATCTGCCCGAGTACTTCACCTTGGGGTGCTCCAATTTTGTGTATTAAGAAGAAGAATGGGGTCCTTGAGATTGTGTATCGATTACCGGGAACTAAATAAAGTAACTATCAAAAATAAATACCCATTGCCCCGGATAGATGATTTATTTGACCAACTTCAAGGAGCCCAAGTGTTTTCTAAAATCGACCTCCGATCAGGTTATCATCAGTTAAAAGTTAAAGCAGAAGATATAGAGAAAACAGCATTCAGAACTAGATATGGACACTATGAATTTTTGGTGATGTCATTTGGGGTGACTAATGCACCTGCAGTGTTCATGGATTTAATGAATAGGGTGTTCAAACAATTTCTGGATGAATTCATTGTTGTCTTTATTGATGATATTTTGATTTACTCCAAAAGAAAGGGAGAACACGAGAACTATCTGCGAACTGCTTTATAGATTTTGAGAGAAAAGAAGTTGTATGCAAAATTATCCAAATGTGAATTCTGGCTTGACAGTGTGACATTTTTGGGACATGTAATCAACAAGGACGGTATCTCTGTTGACCCTCAGAAAATTGAAGCTATTGTGGACTGGCCAAGACCAGCTAATGTGTCAAAAATTAGAAGTTTTCTGGGACTTGCAGGTTACTACAGAAGATTTGTAAAAGACTTCTCAAAACTGGCTATGCCACTTACGCAGTTGACACAGAAGAATATACCATTTGATTGGAACGATCAGCGGGAATCGACTTTTCAAGAATTGAAAACCAAATTAGTGACTACACCAATTTTAACTTTGCCTAATGGTACTGATGGGTTCCAAATTTACAGTGATGCTTCCTATAAAGGTTTGGGGTGTGTCTTAATGCAAAATGAAAAGGTAATTGCTTATGCTTCTCAGCAACTCCGACCGCATGAAAAGAATTATCCAACCCATGATCTTAAATTAGCCGCCGTGGTATTTGCACTAAAAATTTGGCGACACTATCTATATGGTGTGACTTGTGAGGTGTATACCGACCATAAGAGTTTGAAATATTTCTTTACGTAGAAAGAACTAAACATGAGACAGAGAAGATGATTGGAGTTGATCAAAGATTATGATTTGCAGATTTTGTATCATCCGGGAAAAGCTAATACTGTAGTAGATGCCTTGAGCCGAAAGTCAATGGGAAATTTATCATGTTTGCTCACCGGTTAGAAAGCATTGCTATGTGACTTGGAAATGAATGAGATTGAAGTTGTATGGCGAGAACAAGGTGGGATCTTAGCTGCCATTTCCGCTCAACCTATGATCATTGAAGAAATCAAAGAGAAACAACATGAAGATAAGTTCTTGAAGAACATTTTTGATGAAATTGGCTCAAAATCAAGGCCCGGGTTCATACTTGAGAACAATGTATTGAAATTTCAGGGTTGCCTTTGTATGCGAGACTGTTTTGACTTGAGGAAGGGCATCCTGACTGAGGCTCACAATTCAAAATTTTCCATGCATCTGGGAAACACAAAGATGTATTACGACTTGAAACAGAATTTCTAGTGGCCGGGAATGAAAAAGAGTATTGCTGATTTTGTGGCTAGATGTTTACACTGCCAACAAGTTAAAGCCAAACATCAACAACTCGCTGGTTTGTTACAACAGCTTCCAATACCGGAATGGAAGTGGGAACACATCACAATGGACTTTATCGTCAGATGCCTCGTTCCTCTCGAGGTATGGATTCTATTTGGGTCATTGTTGATCGTTTAACTAAGTCTGCCCATTTTCTGCCTATTAAAACTATTTATAATGCGGACAAGCTAGCTAACATGTATGTGAATGAAATTGTGAGATTACATGGTGTACCAGTATCTATTGTGTCTAACAGAGATTCAAAGTTTACATCAAGATTCTGGCAGAGTTTGCAACAGGCTTTGGGAACCGAATTACGATTGAGTAGTACCTATCATCCACAGACAGACGGTCAATCCGAAAAAACCAATCAAACTTTAGAAGATATGCTACAATGTGTGAGTTAGACTTCCAAGGGAATTGGGAGACTTATCTTCCTTTAGCCGAGTTTGTATACAATAACAGCTATCATTCAAGCATTAGAATGGCTCCTTATGAAGCTCTGTATGGAAGAAAATGTAGTTTTCCTATCTGTTAGGTTGAGGTAGGTGACAGACCATTGTTGGTCCCAAAGCTTGTGCAAGAAACAACTGAGAAAGTGGAACTGATTCAACAACGTCTGAAAACTGCATAGAGTTGGTAAAAGAGTTATGCTGATGTCCGAAGAAGAGACAGAGAATATGAAGTCAGGGATCACGTATTTATTAAAGTGATTGCAATGAAAGGACAAACGCGGTTTGATGTTAAGGGCAAATTAGCACCAAGCTATGTTAGGCCATATGAAGTTTTGGAGAAAATCAACCTGGTGATGTATCGGGTAGCCTTACCACCAATTATGGAGCATATGTATAATGTCTTTCATGTCTCAATGTTACAGGATTACTTACAAGACCCGCACCATGTTATCGAGCCGACACATGTGCTTTTGAAGGATGATTATACGTACGAACAAAGACCTGTTCAAATTGTGAATCACTGGATTAAAAGATTGAGAAATAAAGAAATACCGTTGGTGAAAGTTGGCTGGAAAAACCACTGAGAAACGTATGCTACATGGGAAACGAAAGAAAACATGATGAAGAGATATCCATATTTGTTTCCGTTAGACCCGATATTCTTCCAAAACGAAGGTCACTCGAGTTTGGAGGACCAAACTCTTTAAGGAGGGAAGACTGTAATAACCCTGACATATGATTAACGTTAATCCATGCTTAATTATGCCTAATAAGGAATTTAAGTGAAATTTTGCATCGTATCTTGCCTTATTTGTGTTTATATCTATTTAACGTAGAAAGATATGTTCATATTTTGGTTTTGGTTGCGGATTGAAGGCCTTACCGGCATCCGATTCAGAAACTGACTTGATTTATGTTCTAATTAGAATTTTTAGAATTTTATGGTAAGTTTAATTAAAATTCGGTTCGGAACGCTTATATTAGAATAATTAATGCTCAATTAAGCCCAAACTAATGAAATTATTAATCAAGCCTATATAAGGCCACCTCATTACCTCCTACACACTTTTACACTTCCACTTCCTCTTGCTTGACCATCAAAAACGTGTGAGAGTGGGAGAGAAGGAAATTGAGCTCAATTATAGAGTGATTATTAGAATTTGAAGGAGGTTGAAGTGAATTCAAAGGAATTAAACTCCAACTTGAAGAATTTGAGCCTTAGGTAAGACTTCAACTCACATTTTGTAATGTTAGACTCAATTACATGTGAAATCAACAAGAAATGAAGTTGTTATGCATTATTCAAAGAGAATTGAGATTAGATGATAGAATTGAACATGACTCATACATGCATGTGCATATCATGAGGTTTTAAAGTTGTTTTCACAAAAATTCCCACATGCATGTTCATATCTTGGTTTTGTTGAAAGAATTCAACTTGTTTTTGAGCTTAATGACTCATTTGATCTTGTTTTGGGAAGTTGAAATTTATGATATTACATGCAAGTTATGTTATTTCATGTTTCAAGCTTTGTTTAATACAATTGGCTTAGCTTTTAGGCTTACTTTTGCAAAATCGTTTGTAATTCATCATGTACTATGAGTTTCCTACTGTTTTACTAAGTTTTGGCTCAAAAGAATGTATTTTGAAGGTTTGGAAATTGAATTTTGAGCTTGGGAGCGAATCTGGAAATTCCAGAATTCTGCTCCTATGCTCAAGCAACCGCCTTATTTTTGCACTTCCGCTCGAGTGACCAAAGGTTGGCTCCACCGTGAAATGCATGCTCCCAAAAGTTTGAGTGTTTTGCAGATTGCTCGAGCAACAAGAGTTGCACGCGAGCGAGGACTTGAGTCTCACGCACGAGCGAGCATTGAACAAACATCGAGCGGAAAAATTAAGCAACCAGTACTTTTGCAGGCCGCTCGAGCGAAGGAATGTGCGCTCGAGCGACCACTATATTTTCACATGTCCGCTCGAGCGAAGAAAGCTACGCTCGAGCAAGATCCTTGTTTTCAGCAATTTTGTTATGTGTTTTTAAGTACATTTTAGCATCCTCATTGCATCCTAGGTACTCATAGGCCATGATTAAGATTCAATAAGAGGTTAAGACTTAGAACACACTAAGAATGAAACGAAAGAAGTTAAGTATCAATCGAGTGTGTGTTTCATTATATGTATCTATTATGTTTGGTGTAGGTCACGCGCTGTGAGCGATTGATCCATTTATTTACTGCCAAGTTATCTGTGAGTAATAACTCTGTAAAATTATGTTTGACTTTAATTATTTTCTGATGATACGAAATGATCAGTTTTCTGAAATACTATGTTTTGTATGAATGAATGAATGTATGTCCAATTTTCTTGAAAAGTAATTGTGGTGTCCTTAGCGTAGGCCCTTGCCCAGGGGACATAATACTGTGGTTTATGATCATGAGGCCCTCACTCGGGGGAGATAATATCGTGGCACAGGCGCTCGCCCGAGGGAAACAATACCGTGGCTCATGTATGAGATATATTACCCGGTACCAAAGGTTCCTTTTTAGAACTTGATATGCTTGACCAAAGAGACATGTTTTATGCCTAGTCATTGTTTATGCTAATTGATGTCACGTGTATGTAAACATATTACATAAGGTTTTAAATTTATGTCTCATGTATGTCTGCACGGCTCTATGGACTATGTATTGTTGGTATATTTGATTCCGCAGCCCCTAATTATACGTTATTCTGTTAAGAGGCCTTTAGTAATCCAACGATTAATGGCCGGTTACCACGCTAAACCTATAGGGGCGGGTTTGGGTCGTGACCGATCCAGTGCTTCGCACGCCACAGTTTTCTAGCAAATCTGAACCATTAGATTTATTTTGGCAATATCTAAGCCATCTGGAGTCCAATCACAATAATCCAATAGTGTTCTCTAACTATTTGGACCATTCCAGACTCATCCATATGGTCAGATTTTGGAAATTCAATTTCTAAAAATATTTGAAGATTAAAGCAAGCTATTCAATGGCATCTACAAAAAATTTCTTCTAACCTCAGTTTCCAAAATTAAACAAAGGCAATTATGAGCATTGGAATATACAGATGAACGTACTCCTATCATCCCAAGATTTATGGAATTCAGTAGAGCACGGATATAATGAACTAGTGTTCAAAGAAAGTGAAGAAACTTTGACATAAGCTCAGAAAACCGCCCTTAAAGATACAAAGACAAAAGACAAGAAAGTCTTATATTTTAATTTATCAAGGCATAGATCCAGCTATTTTCGAAAAGATCTCGACTGCAAGCACATCAAAAAAAAAAAAAAAAAAAAAAAAACATGGGAAACTTTTCAAAAGGCAAATCAAGGAATTGAGAAAATCACAAGAATTCGATTTCACGTCTTACGAGGAGAATTCAAATTATTGCAAATGAAGGATAATGAGTCAATTTCGGAATACTTTACCAGAACTTTGACTATTGTTAACCAAATTAAAAGACTCGGTGACAAGATTGAAAAAACTTGAGTTATTAAAAAATATTAAATCACTTAGTTCGAAATTCGAACATGTAGTTGTTGCCATTGAAGAATCAAAAGATTTTAACGACTTAACAATCAATGAATTGCAAGCATCATTAGAAATTCATGAGCAAAGAATCAATAAGAAGACTGCATCAAGTTCCCTTAAGCAAGCCTCCAAACAAAGCTTTCAATAAAAGGAAGAAAGGAAACCTCAAATCAACGAGGAAGAGAAAGATATTCTCAGTACAATAATACAAGACGTCCACAACAACAACGTCCACAACAACAACATGATTATGGAGATTACCGACCACCAACAATTAACAATCAAAGAGGTCAAGGAAGAGGTCGATACATAAGACCACAAAGGTATGACAAATCTCAAACTCAATGCCATGTTTGTCAAAAATTTAGACATTATGCTACGGAATGTTGGTATCGAAGTGCCAACAATAAAGAAAGGGAAGCCAATTATGGTGAAGTTAAACAATATTCCACTATACTGATATATAATGATAATGATGAAGCAAATCAAAACAGCTTATGGTACCTTGATTCTGGTGCCAGCAATCATATGAACGGCAAGAGAGAATTATTCGCAACACTCGACGAAAGTCAGCAAAGAGAAGTCACCTTTGGAGATTCAACAAAGAGACCCATAAAAGGTAAAGGACCTATCGGCATTAAGTTGAAGAATGGAGAACAACAATATATCGGCAATGTTTATTATGTGCCAGATATAAAGAGTAACATTATGAGTTTGGGTTAGTTACTTGAGAAATGCTACAATATCCACACAAGAGAATTAGGATTATCCATCTGTAATCAACACAATAGATTGATCACGCATATAAACATGAACAAGAATCGCATGTTTTCTCTCTATTTGTAAGCTAGCAATGTTATTCAATCCAATTGTTATAAAACCAAAATCGTAGATGACACTACATTGTTGCATCTTAGATTTGGTCACTTAAACTTTCAAGGATTGAACATTATGTCAAATAAAAGCATGGGGACAGGATTACTTTGGATCAAGCTTTCATTAAAGAAATGTGAAGGATGTCTCATTGGCAAATAACACTGAAAAAGCTTTGGAGCTAGAGAAATAAAAAGAGCAACTCAACCTCTCTAGTTGGTCCACACAGATGTATGTGGTCATATACAACCCATGACACTTGGTGGAAATAGGTATTTTCTTACTTTCACTGATGATTTTACTGGCAAGACATGGGTTTATATCATAAAGGAGAAAAGTGAAGTTTTTCAAAAATTTAAGGAATTTAAATCCTTAGTTGAAAAATATAGTGAATATTTCATCAAGACAATAAGATCTGATTGTAGAGAAGAATATACCTCAAAGGAATTCGAAAGATTTTGCAAAGAAAATGGAATTATTCATCAACATACTATCCCATATACACCTCAACAAAATGGAGTCTCAAAAAGAAAGAATAGAATGATCCTAAATATGGTTCGTTGCATGATCAAAGAAAGAAATATGCCAAAGGAGCTCAGGGGAGAAGCTGTTGTTTATGCAGTATATTTGCTTAACCACTTTCCAACTAAGAGATTATTAAACAAGACCCCTGAAGAAGCATGGAGCTTGAGAAAGCCAAAAGCTAATCTGTTAGACTTATTTATTTTGATGATTTATTTAATTATGTTTTAATTTATTTGAAAGAGAAAAATATAATCCAAAATTTATTTTGATGATTTATTTAATTATATTTTAATTTATTTGAAAAAGTAAAATATAATCAAAATTTATTCTGTCCCATTATTTCTCACATAAACTTTTATCCTAAATATTGTTTGAATGTATTTTATATTTACTTAAATCAAGAGTTCATTTCAACCCAAAAATAATGCCCAAACCAAAGGTTCAAACAGCCAAGTACAGCAGCAGGCCAAAAGGTTCAAGTGGAAGATATTTAAATTAGTAATGATGGAGTGGAAGATATTCAAATGAATACAATGGCTATAAACGGCTATAAATTCAAATGAATACAACGGCTATAAACGGCTATAAGTTTCATTATATATACCAAAGTCTCTAATGTAAACAAGTTACAAAAAATCAGAAAATATTCTTTGATCTATAATCACTCACATTTATTCTCTGAAAAAATAATTTGAGAAGTGTTCTTCAATTTTTGTTTACATCCTCTCTCAGAAATTATACATTAAGTTGTATAGCTTTAAACCCATCTTTCCTGTGTGAGGTTTACAGAAAAAGCAGAGCTTCATTTTTATATCTATCTTTGAGAGATAATTCTTGTAGCTTTCTGTGGAAGAAAAAACACCTTATTTTCAACCTTGTAAGAGTGCAGTACACTCAATGTTCTTGACTTAGAAAGTCTGTGTAAAATCTGTGGAGGATTGCTCCATCTGTGAAAAGGTTGCTAGTACCCTGTGAAGTTAGAGTATACTGGAAAATCTCAAGTGAAGCTTGAAGAGTGGACGTAGGCCGAGTTGAAGCCGAACCATTATAAATTTATTTGCCTCTCTCTCCCTTATCTCTTTAATTTATTTAAATTGCTATTGTTATATTTCATATTTTTATTGTGCTAAAATCGTTAATTGACATAGTTGTTAGAACACTTGTTTTAATTATTTTTATTTCATTAACTATATTTATCTATTGTGCTAGTCATAATTTTTATTAAGGTATTATTATTTTATTTGTAAAAACCTAATTCACCCCCCTCTTAGGTTGTCTTTTGGGTAACAATTGGTATCAAAGCTTAGACTCTTGTTTTATATTTAACCATCTGGGAGTTTCGATCCATGGCAACTTTAGCTAAAGGACAAGCTACAAATAAGCCACCATTGTTTGACGGAAATAACTATAGTCATTGGAAGGATAAGATGACCCTATACCTACAAGCCACTGAAACTCACCCTTATTTGTGGATTAGACTCTAAGGAGTACAATAGAATTTCAAGTTGTGATTCGGCAAAAGAAATTTGGGACAAACCTGAGGTAACGTATGAATATACAAACTAAGTGAAGGAATCTCGTATTGATATACTTGTTCATAGTTATGAATTGTTTAAAATGAACTATGATGAATCTATTTCAAGTATGTTTACTAGATTTACTGAAATTGTAAACTCTTTGAAATCTCTTGGCAAAACTTATACTAACAGTGAGTTAGTGAGAAAAATTCTTAGGTGTTTACCAAAGAATTGGGAAGCAAAGGTCACGGCCATTATAGAAGCCAAAAATCTCTCCACACTTGGATTGGATGAGCTTATGGGTTCCCTTATGACTCATGAGATCACCATGAAAGGATATAAAGATGCTGAAAACAAAAAGAAAAGTGGAATTGCATTCAAAGCCTTATCAAATGAAGAAGAACATGAAAACTCCAGTGAAGATGAAAGCTATGCCATGTTTAGTAGAAATCTCAAAAAGCACTTCAAGAAAAACAATTATAGAGGAAGAAGACCTTTCAAGAAAAAGTACAACAAAGATAACAAGAAAGAACCTATTATTTGCTATGAGTGCAAAAATCCTGGACATATGAAGATGGATTGTCCAAAATTGAAGAATCATGGAAAAGACTACAAAAGAAACAAAAAGACCATGGAAGCAGCTTGGGGAGAAAGTGAAGATGAAAGCTCAAGTGATGAAATTGAAAATGAAGTAGCCAACTTATGTCTCATGGCTCTTGAAGATGAAGACTCTACTCAAGATGAGGTAACTACTCTTTATGAAGAACTTGAAAATGCATTCCATGAACTACAAGATGAATTTAGAAAAGTTTGTGCCAAAAATAATGTATTGAAGAAATCTGTTGCATCTTTATCTATTAATGTAGAAGAATTAAAGAAAGAAAAAATTATTTTGAAAAATGATTTTGATACTATCTCTAATGAGAAAACTACTTTAAAAAACAATATTGATGATTTAACAAAAACACTTGAAAATTTTGTAAAAGGTATAAATAACTCAACATACTTCTTGGAAATCAAAGATGTGTTTTCGATAAAGCGGCATTGGATATGACCCTATTAAAAAATAAAAGAATCTCAATACAATTTTTGAAAAGGCACCTCTCATGACTCATCCTCATATTACTTGTTATTATTGTAGAAAGAAAAGCTATTATATATCTTCTTGTCCATTCAAAAATAATATAAACATGGGAATTAAAAAGATTTGGATTATTAAGGGATCTAACAAAACTAACCAAGAAGGACCCAAGAAACTATGGGTACCAAAAACCAACACTTGATTGTCATCTTATAGGTTTGCTTTAAGTCCAAAGCTAAAGAAGGGAAGTGGTACCTTGATAGTGGATGTTCCAGACACATGACCGGAGATAAATCATTCTTTACTAAACTATCATCAAAAGATGGAGGACTTGTTACTTTTGGAGACAACAAGAAAGGAAAAATCATCGGTATTGGTAGTATCAGTATTTCTCCTAACCCTTCTATTGAAAATGTTTTACTTGTTGATGGACTTAAGCATAACCTACTTAGTATTAGTCAATTATGTGATAAAGGTAATCGAGTTATTTTTGATAAATCACATTGCACAATTGAAAGCATAAATGATCATAAAGCTTTATTCGTTGGTAATTGCTGTAGACACCCCATTTTTGACCGTCCTCAAGACTTGGACGTCATCGTTTGAACACTCGATGATCATTCGTACTCGTGTTCATTTTGAGTTCTCAGAGGTCTCGGCTACGCGCCTTGCCTCAAGATCTCTCAACTTATCTGTTTTGTGCTTGGTTGTGGACCAAACACTTGTGTTTTTGCTTCTAAGGGCAGGGAATGGCTTGTTGGCCATCCCCACACCTCACCGGCCATGGCTTGAGGCCACCGGCCCAATTTTTTTTGCTACCGGCCAAAGGTGTTGGCCGGTCGGCAATGTTTTTGGTCAGCCGACCATTGTTTTGGTCGATCGACCACTTTTTCTGGCCAAGACCTTTTCTTTGCCTTTTTCAGGCATTATGCATACCAGCTGTGCCAGCTGGTAAGCACAGACCCTGCCCTCCATACACGTGTATGGAGGATTTGCGCCCTTGTTTTAGCTTCTTGAGAAAGTTTGAACCTTTTGAACCCTTGTTTTAACTTCTTGAGGAAGCTTGAACCTTTTGAACCTTTATTTTAGCTTCTTGAGGAAGTTTGAACCTTTAGAACCCTTGTTTTAGCTTCTTGAGGAAGTTTGAACCTTTTGAACCCTTGTTTTAGCTTCTTGAGGAAGCTTGAACCTTTTGAACCTTATTTTAGCTTCTTGAGGAAGTTTGAACCTTTTGAACCTTTGTTTTAGCTTCTTGAGGAAGTTTGAACCTTTTGAACCCTTGTTTTAGCTTCTTGAGGAAGTTTGAACCTTTTCAAGCTTTACTTTAGTTTCTTGGGGAAGCTTGAACCTTTGTTTTAGCTTGTTGAGGAAGCTTGAACCTTTGCTCTAGCTTCTCCAAGAAGCTTGAACCCTCTTGTTTCTCTATAAGAGAGGGTCTCCCTCTCCTTTAGAGAAGTTCAAAAAAAATTTGTCTAAGGTACACAAGACTTCTCCCTCTATATCTCTACATCCAAGCTCAAAAAGTGCATGGTTCTTGCACCTTTGCATACCAGCTCCCAACCTAACCCCTCCACCATCACTCTAAGCATCTTGGAGGCCATTTTCAGAGGTTGAGAGGCTGTCTTTGTGGTCCAGAGGTTGCTGGTCCTTTTGTGCTACAAGGGTAACACACTTTCTCCCTTTTAAGGCTTTATTTTGCTTCATCTTTTAGCTATACTTGCAAGCATATTTGAGCTTTGGTGTAAACTGAAAAAGTCTTATTTTGAGGCCCTTAACATGTTTGTTTAAGATTATTTTTCTGTTGGGGTCATCTACCCCCTTGCATGCTTCATTTTACCTTGTTTTGAGCCATGCCTTAGAGCATTTGTGTTGGCCTTTGTTTGGCCTTTTAGCCACTGAAATCCAGTGGATTTTCAGTGGCTAGCATGCTGTTTTGAGTGCCAAAATCAGAGAGGGGTGACCCTCTCTCTCCTTGTTTTGTTTTCTAGCATTTTTGGCCTTACAAAGGAGCCCTTATTTGCATGCTTCCAAGCCATGTTTCAAGCCATTTTTGATGAGTTTTAGGACCTTCATAGGCTCTATCCAGAGCTTGTTTTGCCATATCGGATGTCCATCTTGCATGTGTAGAATAACCCTCTTCATAGCATATCAAAGGAGCATCTCATTCTTGCATGCATTAACCATGTTTCAGTGGGTTTTTGGGCTTTATTTGGCATGTCATACCTCTAACTTTTGCTGGTTTAGTGGCCTCTTGATTGCCTCACATACTTGTAGTGCAAATCCTCTTTACTAGCTTACATTGCATGCTATTTTGGCCTTTGATTCTAGCACTTTTTGGCCATGCCTTAAGCTGATTTTGTGCATGTTTTGGACTGTCTTAGCTCTATTTTTGGGCCTCATGGTCGAATGATGTTTGGTATGCATGGTTGTAGTTCAATACCCTTGCCTAGCTTTGAGTTTTGAAGCCTATTGCATGCGTATTTTGAGGTGTTTCCATGTTTTGGCATCATTGTGAATCATATTTCAGAGCTTATATGTATGCCATATTCCCATGTTTTCCACTCTTTAAATGTGTTTGAGAGTTATGCATGAATACCTCATTTTTGGACCATTGCATGAGCTTCATTTCCATGCTTTTCAAGCCATCATTTTAGTCCATATTTGCTACTTTTTTGGCTTGCATAGGGACTGTTTGGGGCTGGTTTGGCCATTTGAGTATTGCTTTGCATGCCTATAGTGTAATCCACTTCACTAGTTTCGGTATTTGGGCCATCTAGCATGCATTGTGTGAGGTGTTTGCATGATTCGAGACCATCTTGCATGTCATTTTAGAGCTGAAAAATATGTGATTGTATGCCATATTTCATGCTTACCATGCTTTGGTGGAGTTGCACTTTGTGCCTTAGGTTTGGTCCCTTGCATTTATGCATGTTTGCATGTGTGTTGTTGCTTCATTTTCATCATGTATGGCCACTGATTTGAGTGTGGCTGAGGCCCATTCATTTTAGTTTAAGTCTATCTTGCATTATGTATGCCATATCCATGTTACCGCATGCTTGATCGTCGCATTGTGTATGCCTTGTTCATGTCTTCGTGCATGTCCATCTTCGTTTGTGCATTGCGTATGCCATATAGTTCATATGCATCAAGTATGCCATTCTTAGTTCATAGCATTGTGTATGCTAGTTGCATGTTTGCATATCATCCCTCGCATGCTAGCATGATTATGTTGCATTGCGTTTAGGGTTGCATGCTAGTTGTATTGTGTATGCCATGTGTATTGCATTGTGTTTGGAATAGGATTTAGTCCAAACACGGGAAACGAGGGACGTTTCGTACTCCATGACGAAACGTGCCTCGATTCTCGGTCGCCGACACTCCGGATTACCCATGATGGAGTTTAGGCCTTGTTGTGTTTATATGTGCATTCATTTTACATTGAGTCGTGCAATCCGACTCCTCGGCCATCATGCATCAAGATGCGTGATTGGTGGTACGAGGATCGAGGACTACACTCCCTGGAGCTTGTGCAATGATGGAAAGAGTGGTTATGCACACATATGTTGAAAATACTTTGCCATGCCCCTTTCTCGCTCTCTGTTGCAGCAAACCGGAAACCAGCAGCAAAAACTGGTCAGCAGCCTTCTGGAGCTTTGTACAGTATTCTGGGACCAATTGCAAACAGAGGCAAATCGGGGCATCGCGATGGATTTCCCGACAAGGCGACTTGAGCATGCATGCACCCCTATCATTCGCAACAGAGCTGAGGCAGTCCATTTTGTTTAATTTGCATGCTAGTTTCCTTACTTAGTTAATTCGTTAATTAATTAATGTTGTGTAATAATTAGTTTAATTAGCTTAGATTAGCTAGTTTATTCTGTACTATTCATTCGGACCCTCCGAGGAGGGCAATGTTGTAATAAGTGTGCGTGTGTGTGTGATGCATGCCTTCCAACCCCACGTCTTTCTCCCTTTTATTTACCAACTTATGATGGTTAGTTTAGGGCACGTTTCAATTAGCATACTTATGCTCGCATGTTTGCATCCATTCATCTGTATTGCATGCACCGGGCTCGGCGCATCATGCTAACTGCATTATATTTCAATTCCAAGTTGAATACATGTATCGATTGTTGCATCTCATATGCCATCTTAGAATAGCCGAGCCCATTGTAGTTGTATTTTTGCATGTGTTGCATTAGACATTCTTAGCGTAGTTAAGATTCATGCATGATTTCTAATTAGCTTCTTTCTTTAGCTCGGAGTACTCGGTAAGTGTTTACACTTTAGCATCCTTGCATGTGTGTGAGTAACTGCCATGATAGCATACTTACCATGAGGCTATGTACTTATGTGATATAACTGCCTGAATGCCTGTGGGTGAAGGTTAGATTATTTAAATTGGAACAATTCATCGATTGCGAGTTTTAAGCCCACTTGAGAGTGGCAAATCACCATGTTTTCTAAGCCCACTTGAGGGTGGCAAAATCCGCATTTTAGCCTACTTGCGAGTAGCAAACCGTTTTCAAAAACAAACATGAGATGTTTTGTTCCAACTTAGGCAATCCAGTCTATACTTGTATGCTGTGTGCATCACATAGTAATTCTAGGCTAATAAACCGGAATAAGAGCACATGTGTTTTCAAAAAACTCGATATCGTGTTTAGTAGTGACCGATCTTCGATTGGGCGAGCGGGGGTGCTCATGAAATGACCTTCCCTAATCGTACCCAAGTTCCCGAGCCGAGGCAACTTTGGTGATGACGGACACGTGGCCTTAGGCACGAGTCAGGGTTTCCTAAATTCCCCCAAAACAAAATATTTAGGTGGCGACTTTGTATCTGGTAAAGCAGTCCATGTATAGCACTTCTTTCTAAAAATCTGTTTTTCAAAACGATTTACCGGATTTGGACTCTTTGGTGATTTATCGGTCTCGCATTGCACTTTGCAGGATTAGATTCAGAATCGTGACATTTGAGTCCGAACTATAGTGAGCCCAATGAACAAAACGGGATTCTTCCCGGGACGTTCAGGGACGTCTACAATCGCCATGATAATGTTTATATTTTTCATCTTAATGATCTCTATACTAGTGATGTTAAATGTTTATATGTTAATAATGAAAATAGTTAGTTATGGCATAGAAGACTTGGTCATGCTCATATAGATTTAATTGCTAAACTTTTGAGAAAGGATTTGGTCATTGGACTTCCAAAAATTAAACTTGAAAAAGATCATCTTTGTAGTGCTTGTCAACAAGGAAAACAAACTAAAACATCATTTAAATCACAATCTTATATTTCCACTACTAGACTTTTACAACTATTGCATACAGATTTGTTTGGTCCCTCAAGGACATCTAGTCTAGGTGGTAAACATTATTGTCTTGTTATAGTTGATTATTATTCAAGATTTACATGGGTTATGTTTTTAGCACACAAAGATGAAACATTTTCTTCTTTCACAAAACTCTGTCGTAGAATTCAAAATGAAAAAGGCTTTCTTATTACTAATATTCGAACCGACCATGGTAGAGAACTTGAAAATGAAAATGAAAATTTTGAATTGTTTTGTGATGAGCATGATATTGGACATAATTTTTCAGCACCTAGAACCCCTCAACAAAATGGTGTAGTAGAAAGGAAGAATAGAACTTTAGAAGAGATGAGTAAAACAATACTTTGCGAAAATAATCTTCCTAAATATTTTTGGCCGAAGCCATTCACACCCCATGCTATATTTTAAATAATGCATTAATTAGATTTATTCTCAAAAAGACTCCTTATGAACTTTGGCATGATAGAAAGCCCAACATTAGTCATTTGCATGTTTTTGGTTGTAAATGTTTTGTACATAATAATGGTAAGGATAACTTAGGTAAATTGGATTCAAAATCTAATGAAACAATTTTTCTTGGCTATTCCTTAACTAGTAAAGCTTATCGTGTTTTTAATAATAAAAAAACTCTTGTTGTGGAAGAATCTATACATGTGGCATTTGATGAAACTAAAATCTCTGCTCAAAAGCAAATTGTTAGTGATAATATAAATTTGGAACCAAATGTGGAAGATTCAAGTATCTACAAAGAAGAAAACCAACCATGTAAGTTGAACAAAGAGATTGAACAACCTATTCTCCCACCTCAAGAAGAAAGAGGAAATAATAATGATTTGCCAAGAGAATGGAAGTTTGTTCATAATCATCCTAAGGATTTAATCCTAGGTAACCCTACAAAAGGTATTGAAACTCTCTCTTCACTTAGAAACATTTGTAGTAACTTGGCTTTTCTCTCACAGATTGAGCCTAAAAACTTTCAAGAAGCCGAATTCGATGAACATCGGATGATAGCTATGCATGAAGAGCTTAACCAATTTGAGAGAAATAAAGTGTGGGAACTTGTGCCAAAACCTAAAGATCATACCATTATCGGTACCAAATGGATCTTTCGAAACAAGCTTGATGAATCCGGCACAATTATAAGAAACAAGGCTAGACTTGTTGCACAAGGATACAATCAAGAAGAAGGTATTGATTTCGATGAAACCTTTGCTCCGGTTGCTAGATTAGAAGCCATTCGCATGTTACTTGCATTTGCATGTTTTAGAGATTTCAAACTTTATCAAATGGATGTAAAAAGTGCATTTCTTAATGGTTTTATAAATGAGGAAGTTTATGTTAAACAATCCCTAGGTTTTGAAGATCATGCTTTTTCAAATCATGTTTTTAAACTATCAAAAGCTTTATATGGTTTGAAACCAGCACCTCATACATGGTATGAACGATTAAGTAATTTTTTGATTGAAAATAATTTTTCTAGAGGAACGATTGACACAATACTTTTTGTTAAAACTAAAAATGATGATTTACTTATTGTGCAAATATATGTGGATGACATTATATTTGGTGCTACTAATGAAACCTTGTATAAGGAATTTGCTAAGTGTATGCAAGGTGAGTTTGAGATGTGCATGATGGAAGAGCTAAATTATTTCCTTGGGTTTCAAATCAAACAATGTAAGGAAAGAATTTTTATCAACCAAGCTAAGTACTGTAGACACCCCATTTTTGACTGACCTTAAGACTCAGACGTCACCGATTGAGCGCTTGGTCATGTTGCATATCGCGCTCGTTCAGAAGTTTCAGAGTCGCGGCCATGAGCCTTGCCTCCGGACTTCCGGGCTTTTTCTGTACTTTGTCTCGGTTTGCGAACCAGGCTCGATTTTCTCTGTTTCTTTTCCTGAGGGGGGGGAGAGGTCTCGTAGATCATCTCTCAGTGGCCGTAGGCTACGTTTCGTGGTCGCAGGCCATTTTTCCCATTTCGGAGCCCGGTTCCCGGTTTTCGGAGCCGTCAGGCCGTGTGCCTCGGTTCGGGACCGTCTAACCATCTCCGATTGCTCTGATTTTTAGCATGCATCTTATTTGCTCCCTTTTGAGGGACACTGGGGTCCGAGGGACCGACTTCGTGGTCGAACACCACTCCCGGTACCCAACAGTCAGTTTTCGGGGTCCCGAACTGCGCGTTTCGGCCCCCGAACCTTCATTTCGCATCGATTTGGGTTCATTTTTGGTGGAGGCCTTATTTTCATGGTTAGGAAGATTGTAGAAGGGTGGGAGGCCAGCAATTGTTTTGACAACCAACTTTTTGTTTGGTCAAAAGTGGTTCAGCATGAATCCGGGAAGGAGAAAAGTCTGCGCGGCTTCACCGAAACGGGCGTAACTCTTTGCACAAGAGGAATTAAAGTATGAGGCCACCATCGTTGGAAAGCTTACTCCTGGGGCTTCATTTTTCACTCAATAATCTCCTAAATTCAATTCCGGACGGAGGAGATATGGTTGATTGAAGTAAGGCATCACTCCGGTTGAACCGAAATCTGCGCGGCTTCACGGAAACTGGCATAACTTTTTTCACAGGAGGAATTTTGATACAAGGTTTGCTCCATTGGAAAGCTAACTTCCGGGGCTTCAATTTGGACACTTGAATGGCCACATTTGGACTTCCCTAGCACCCACCGGCCAGTTTTCTTCCCGACAGCTCCTGAAAAGTAGCTGGCCGGCCAGAAAACCTAGCTGGCCGGCCACCCTTTTTGTGAAATGACCTTTTTGCCCCTTTAAGCTGGCCGGCCATTTTCCTCTCCCTCAGTGTATTCCAGCTGTGCCAGCTGGTTGCCAATTGGACCATCCTCCATACACGTGTATGGAGGATTAGAGAGGTACCTTAGATATTTTTCATGCCTCTCCTCTATAAAGGAGAGGCTTGGCTTCTTGGCTCAAGGTTACACATTTTTTAGACACATTTGAGAGAGAGCTATACCTTCCACCTCCCATTTCTCTCCATTTCCAAGCTCCAAAGTCATTTTTCTTCAAGTTTGGTGCCATTTCTTCATCACTATCAAGCATCCCATCACCACTCCATTTCCAGCAGCAAGGAGAGGTTTTCAGAGGCTTAGAAGCAACATTCCTCAAGCCAAGAGGTAGAAAAGAAAAGGTCTACAAGGGTAAGTCTCCATTTCCCTCTTTTGTAGCATTTTCTTGCTTCATTTCTTAAGCCTACTTGCTCACTGTTTTGGGCTCCGAACTTAACTGAAAGGGTCACTCTTTTGAGCTTATCTTCATGTTTGTTTAAGGGCTCAACCCTGTTTGAGCCCTCCATTTGGCACTTGCTTCAATATCATCTTATATGCCATTTCTTTGCATGAAATTTCTAGCCTATGAGTGATCTGTTTTCGAGCATAATGTAAACTGTAAGTGGGCCTATTTTGAGCCCCTCTTCAACATTGAAGAAGGGCTCAACCCTGTTTGGGTCCTCTATATTGCACTTGCTTCATAATCTCTCCTATTTACCGTAAATTTGCATGATTTGTTTGGCCTATATTTAAATTGTTTCGGAGCATGTCATGAACTGTGATTTAGCTTATTTTGAGCCCCTCTACAACATTGTAGAAGGGATAAACCTTGTTTGGGGCCTCCATGTTATACCTACCATTATACCCCTCTTTGGCCCCCATTTTTGCATGCTTTTTTAAGCTTATCTAGCTTCTGTTTTCGGCCATCATCAGAACTGGAAATGGTCATATTTTGACCTTATTGGCATATTTCATGAAGGGTCTTTGCTTGTTTGATGAATGTTTGGCCTACCTCATGATATAGCCTCTTTTGAGCCTCATCTTGCATGGCATTTTTGGCATGTTTGCATACTGATTTGGGGGATGTCATCTACTGTAAATGTTCATATTTTTAGTCCCTCATCAGTGTTGTAGAAGGGTATTTTTCTGTTTGAGCATCGCATGTATCACTTGCTTCAATACCCCTCTTGCGGAGCCATTTTTTTTTGCATTCTTGCTTAATCCTATGTGTGTTTGCTGTTTAACCCTTTTTTATGACTGAAAAATGCTTGTCTTGGGGCTGTCTTGCTACTACATTTTCATTCCATGTCTATATTGTGCATGTTTGGTATAGCTATAGGCCATTTCGGGTGCCTAAATTCATGTTTCGGGGCCATTTCATGCATCGGGTGTACTTTCGCCTCATTTCGGGGCTGTTTTCCCCTACATTTCAGTGCCAAAATTCATTTGCATGTTTGCATATCATTTTCATGTCATTTCATGCCTTATGGCCATCGCCTCGGTTTGCGCGCCCGTGTGCACGCATTTCGAGGCGTTTCATTTTCATCCGTCGGCCTCCCGTGTGAGTGTGGCTGAGGCTCACTCATGTTAGTATAAGTCCATTTTGCATTCTGTATGCCATTTTAGTCTCATTGCATTGCGTGTGCCATTGCCTCGGTTTGCGTGCCCGTGTGCACGCATTTCGAGGCATCTCATTTTCATCCATCGGCCTCTTATGTGAGTGTGGCTGAGGCTCACTCATGTTAGTATAAGTCCATTTTGCATTCTGTATGCCATTTTAGTCTCATTGCATTGCGTGTGCCATTGCCTCGGTTTGCGTGCCCGTATGCACGCATTTCGAGGCATCCCATTTTCATCCATCGGCCTCTTATGTGAGTGTGGCTGAGGCTCACTCATGTTAGTATAAGTCCATTTTGCATTCTGTATGTCATTTTAGCCTCATCGCATTGCGTATGTCATTTTCTCGATTTGCGTGCCCGTGTGCACGCAGTTCGAGGCACCTCATTTTTCATCCATCGGCCTCTTATGTGAGTGTGGCTGAGGTCCACTCGTGTTAGTGTAAGTCCAATTGGCATTGCGTATGCCATTTCATGCCTTAGGATCATCGCCTCGGTTTGCGTGCCCGTGTGCACGCATTTCGAGGCATCTCATTTTCATAGCATTGTGCATGCTAGGATTGTATTTTAGTTGCATTCATGCATATCATGCATATTGCATCGTGTTCAGGATAGGAGTTAGCCCGGGCACGGGAAACGAGGCGCGTTTCGTACTCCGAGTGACGGAACGGGTCTCAATTCCCAAGTCACCGACACTCCGGATTACCCATGATGGAGTTAGGTTTTGTTGTAGCATTCATCTGCATTCATCCTATATTGAGTTGTGCAATCCGACTCCTCGGCCATCATGCATCGAGATGCGTGATTGGTGGTACGAGGATCGAGGCATGCATATATCTGTGAAATACATTGCTATGCCCATTTCCTGCTCTCTGTTACAGCAAAATGAAGAATCAGCAACTTTTCGGAGTCTGGCACGCATTGCGAGAAACATTGCAAACAGAGGCTAAATTGGGCATCCCAATGGATTTCTGCGCAAAACAGCCCAAAACATGCATCACTTCATTATCCGGAGCGGAGTCAAGACAGTCCCTGGCTTGCATGCCAGTTTACAGTCTTTCTTAGTTAATTTGTTAATTAATTAGGGATCTGTATATTTATTCGGACTGTATTATTTATTCGGACCCTCTGTGCGAGGGCATAATTGTAATAAGTGTGGGTGAGTGTGATGTATGTCTTCCAACCCCCACTTCTTTCTCCCTTTTATTTACCCGCTTATGATGGTTAGATATAGGGCATATTTCGATTAGCATACAGTATGACAGCATGTTTGCATCATTCATCTGCTTTGCACGCACCGGGCTTGGCGCATCATACAAACTGCATTTGTATTTCAATTCCGAATTGAATACGTGTTAGTTGTAGCATTCCATATGCCATGTTTAGAATAGCCGAGCCTGCTATAGTTTGCATTTTTGCATGTGTTGTATTAGGCATTTCTGTATACTTAGGATCATGCATGATTTCTAATGAGCTTTTGTTTTGGCTTGGAGTACTCGGTGAGTTTTATGCTTTAGCATCCTTGCATGCGTGTGAGTGTTGCCATGAATAGCATGCTTGCCATGAGGCTAACTGCTTATGTGATATAACTGCCTTGAATGCCTGTGGGTGAAGGTTGTGTTACTTGGATAGGGACAATTCATCAAATGTTTGTTTTAAGCCCACTAGATAGTGGCAAAATCATGTTTTCTAAGCCCACCCGAGGGTGGCAAATCTACATCTTAGCCTACCTGCGGGTAGTACCATCAAACCATTTTCAAACAAACAAACATGAAATGTTTTGTTCCAATTCAGGCGGCCCAGTCTATACTTATTTGCTGCGAGCATCACATAGTAACCTAGGCTAATAACCGGAATAAGAACTCACAATGTTTTCAAAATAAGATATCATGGTTAGTAGAGGCCGGTCTTTGACCGGGCGAGCGGGGGTGCTCACGAAGTGACCTTCCCCAATCGTACCCAAGTTCCCGAGCCGAGGCAACTTTGGTGATGACGGACACGTGGCCTTTGGCACCGAGTCAGGGTTTCCTAAATTTCCCATTTAAAAAACATTTAGGTGGCGACTCTGTATCTAGCAAAGCAGTCCATGTTTGGCACTTCTTTAAAAAAAAAAATCTGTTTTCCAAACGATTTGCCAGATTTGGACTCTTTGGTTCAAGATTAAGAACCGTGACATTTGAGTCCTGAACTGTAGTGACCCCAATATGAACGGAACGGGACTTAACCCTCCCGGGGCGTTCGGGGACGTCTACAAGTACACAAAAGAACTACTCAAAAAGTTTGGTATGTATGACTCAAAAATAGTTGGAACACCTATGAGCACATCCATTAAGCTAGACAAGGATGAAAAAGGTAAGTCCATTGATCAAACAAAATATCGAGGTATGATCGGCTCACTTCTTTATTTAACTGCAAGTAGACCCGATATTATGTTTAGTGTTTGTATGTGTGCTAGATATCAATCAAATCTTAAGGAATCACATCTTAGTGCTGTTAAAAGAATTTTTAGATATCGTGTTGGCACTCAAAATTTGGGACTGTTTTATCCTAGAGGTGTTGCATTTGATTTAATTAGTTACTCGGATGCCGACTTTGCCGGATGCAAACTTGATAAAAAAGCACCAGTTGCACTTGTCACTTTCTTGGTAACTCATTAGTATCTTGGTTTAGCAAAAAGCAAAATTATGTTGCTTTATCAATGGCCGAAATTGAATATATAGCTTCCGGAAGTTGTTGTACCCAAATACTTTGGATGAAACAACAATTGGAGGACTTTGATTTGCATTATGATCATATCCCTATTAAATGTTATAAAACTAGCCAGTGCCATCACTTGAAGCAAAAATCCGGTTCAATACTCACGAACAAAACATATTGAAATTCGGCATCATTTTTTAAGAGATCATGTTCAAAAAGGGGATATTGTACTTGAATTTGTAAACACCAACAAGCAATTTGCGGATATTTTCACAAAACCCCTAAGCGAGGATCGCTTCAATTTTATTCGTGGCGAGCTTGGAATGTCGATTTCTACTTAAAAAGTTTTGTTATGACTGTGAAACTTGAATTTTTGTTAAAATGATATATGTGTGTAGACACCCCATTTTTGACCGACCTTAAGACTCAGACGTCACCAATTGAGCGCTTGGTGATGTTGCATATTGTGCTTGTTCTGAGGTTGCGGAGTCCCGGCTGCGAGCCTTGCCTCCGGGCTTCCGGACTCTTTTGTGCTTTGCCTCGGTTTGCGAACCAGGCTCCGTTTTCTCTATTTTCTCTTCCTGAGGGAAGGGAGAGGTCTAGTAGATCATCTCTCAGTGGCCGTAGGCTACGTTTGTGGTCGCAGACCATTTTTCCCATTTCGGAGCCCGGTTCCCGGTTTTCGGAGCCGTCAAGCCGTTTGCCTCGGTTCGGGACCGTCTAACCACCCCCGTTTGCCCCGGTTTTTGGCATGCATCTTATTTCCTCCCTTTCGAGGGACACTGTGGTCCGAGAGACCAACTTCGTGGTCGGACACCACTTCCGGTGCCTAACAGCCCACTTTCGGGGCCCCGAACTGCGTGTTTCGGCTCCCGAACCCTCATCTTGCATTTTTGGGCCCCAACCCAAACTTGAGATAGTCATATTTTGAGGTCCTTTTCATGTTTGATTAAGGACCTTTTACTGTTTGACATCTCCATCTGTCACTTGTACTCTTTACCTCTTTTTAGGCCTGTTTTGCACGGTATTTTAGGCGTACTTGTGGGCTGTGTTGGACTTGGTCGTAAACTACAAAGTGTCTTATTTTGAGCCCCTCTTCAACTTTGTTGAAGGGCTCTCGGCCATTTGAGACCCGCAGCTATCACTTATCCCTTTAACCACCTTTTGGCCCTTTTTGGTGCACCCTTTGCTCAAGGCTTCTTGAGGAAGCCTTGACCCCTTGTCTTGGCTTCCTCAAGAAGCCTACCAGCTGTCCAAGCTTCTCAAATAAGCCTTGCACCCTTTGCCCCTTTGCTTTAGCTTCTTGGAGAAGCTTGGAGCTTAGTCCATTGCCTATATAAAGAGCCCTTCTCTCCCATTGCAAAGGGTTGGAGGTTTTGAACAAAAAAACCAGAGGATATAACATATATCCCCATCTCTCTCTATATCTATCCCATCCAAGCCTCCAAACACCCTTGTTCTTGGGCATTCCTTCACCAACTCATAGCACAAGGCACCCTTGCTCCTTTCCAGCAACTTGGGGCTGTTTTGCAGAGGCTAGAAGCTCATTTCCTTGGATCAAAACCTGCTGGTTTGCTACTCTACAAGGGTGAGTCATTTTCTTCCCCTTTCTAGCCTTTTCTTGCTTCATATCTAAGCCGTATTTGCTCGCATCTTTGGGCTCCGACCTAAACTTCAAATCATCATATTTTGAGGTCCTCTTCATGTTTGATTGAGGACCTCTTGCTGTTTGAGGACAGTAGCTAGCACTTCCTTCATTAGCCCTCTTTATGCCATAATCTTGCATAGTATGTTTGGCTTGTGTATAATCTGTTTTTGAGCATGTAATAAACTGTAAGTAGGCTCATTTTGAGCCCTTCTTCAACATTGAAGAAGGGCTCAACCTTGTTTGGGACCCCTATCTTGCACTTGTTTCATAATCTCTTCTATTTACCGTAATCTTGCATGCTTTGTTAGCCTATCTTGCTTCTGTTTTTGGGCCATCATCAGAACTGAAAGGGGTCATATTTTGACCCCCTGGACATATTTCATTAAGGGTCTTTGCTTGTTTGATGAATGTTTGGTGTACCTCATGTTATAGCCTCTTGTTGGCCTATTTCTTGCATGGCATTCTTAGCATGTTTGCATACTGATTTCGGGGCTGTCATAAACTTCAAATGTTCATATTTTGTGTCCCTCTTCAGTGTTGTAGAAGGGTATTTTTCTGTTTGGGCTTTGCATCTTACACTTGCTTTGTAATGCTCTACTTTGTCTAGAAATGAGCCATGAGTTTAGGCCATGTTTCTTGCATGTATGAGCCTCACTTCATGAAGATATTAGCATCATTTTGCCATATCTAGGTCTGTTGGCCACTGGTTTTACCATTTTTGGCATGCTTAATGTAGTTGCTTTGCATTATGGCTTGTTAGCCTTGGGTATGTGATCCATGAACATGCATTGGTTAGGCTATTTAAGTGATTTGGAGTCATTTAACATGCTATTTCAGTCCCTATACCATGCTCATATGTCTCCATTTATCACCTCTTCCATGTCTTGAAGTGTTGGTCTCTTATGCTTTAAAGAGGGCATTGTGCATGCTTGTATGTTTAATGCATTTTTGGGGCTGCCATATCAAGGTTTTTGGGTTATTTTTGCATGATGGAACTCTGTTTTTGCTTAAATAATTCATGCCATGATTGGTCTTGGTAGTGGTGAAAGGGTGCTCCCTTTTTGTGCCTTAATCTTAGGCCATTTGACTTGCATGCTTGCACAAGTATTGGTCACCACTTTGGGCATGTTTCGCCACTGTTTTGGGTTGGTTTGAGGGCTGCCCCATTGTGGTTAATTCCACTTTTGCATGCTTGCATCATGTTTGTTGCATGCTTGAGTAATGAGGTCTTGTCACATGCTAACTCTATTGCATAAATGGTCCATGTTTGTATTACACTTTGCACCTCGCATGCTTAGTATTGCACACTTGCCATAGTATGTTGCATTGCATTTGGTATGCCTTGCATTTCACCTCATATTGCATCATTTAAGCCATGTTGCATACATGCATTCCATGTCTTGGTTTGGGGTGTCAAACCAAGTGTAAGGGTTGAGAGGGGTTCACACTACAAGTGGTGCAACTTGTCTCAACTCTTGGTCACTAAGGCCCTTGATTTTACCGTGATAGGGACTTAGTTCTCATTTGTGTGTTGCATGCATATTGACATTAAAGTTGCAATCTTGGCTCCTTAGGCCATCATGCATTAAGATGCATAAGTGATGGCCCAAGAACCAAGGGTCATGCTTCCTTGAGTCCCATACATGATAGGGAGCATTGACCATGCTTACATTTGCTCTAAAATCCATATCATGCACTGTCTGCCTGCTGTTGCTGTCAAACTGTCCTCTGCAGGAATTTTGTGCCGACCGGCAGTATAGAGTGCCGACCGGCACTTTATGGGTAGCCGATAGCTTCATCTCTAGCCGATGGATATTTTACACGGCCGGTGGACATTTCACCCAGCCGATGATGATCTTCAGTGTTCAGGGAGCATGTTCTGGGACTTTGGCAGTTTTCAGAAAGGCAGGATAGCAAGAAAGAGGCAACAGTGCTATGGTGCGGGTTTTCCGGGCGAGTCGGAATCGAGCATGCATCATTCGCGCATCCCGAGGCGGGGCTGCGGCCTTTCCTATTCTGCATTTAATTTTATTAGTAATTAGAATTTTGTAATAATTAATATTCATTTATTATTCGGACTGTATATTCTTTTGGTCCCTCCTGTGAGGGCGAATTTGTAATAAGTGTGGGTGAGTGCGGTGTATGTCTTCCAACCCCACTTCTTTCTTCCCTTTTATTTACCTGCTTATGATGGTAGATTAGGGCATATTTATTTTAGCATACCTTATGCAATGCATGCGTGCATCCATGCATTTGTTTACATGCATCGGGCTCGGCACATCATACAAACTGCATGTATTTCAATTCCAAATTGAATACGTGATTATTGTAGCATTTCACATGCCATGTCTAGGATAGCCGAGCCTGTCTAGATTGCATCTTTGCTGTGTTGCATTAGCCACTTAACATGAACTAGGTCATGCATATGATTACTAACTAGTTTCTGTTTTTGGCTTGGAGTACATGTAGAGCTTTTATGCTTTAGCATATCGCATGGTGTGAATGTTGCCATGATCAGTGCTTACCATGCGGCTAAGCTGCTTATGTGAGATAACTGTTTGAATGCCTGTGGATGGAGGTTGAATTACCTAAATTGGGACAATGCATTAAAACTGTGAGTTTTAAGCCACTTGATAGTGGCAAAACCATCTTTTTCTAAAAGACCACTAGGTGGCAAACCTGCATTTTAGCCTACTTGCGAGTATGCAAACCATTTTTTTAAAAAAATGTAGTGTTTTGTCCAATTAGGCTTTAGGTCTATACTTGTTTGCTGTGCGCATAACATAGTAATTCTAGGCTAATAATTGGAATAAGAACACATAATGTTTTCAAAACGGATATCACGGTTAGTAGAGGCCGGTCTTCGGACCGGGCGAAAGGGGGTGCTCATAGCTGCTACCTTCCCGATCGTACCCAAGCTCCCGAGCCAAGATCACTTTGGTGATGACGGACATGTGGCCTTCGGCACCGAGTCAGGGTTTCCTAAATTTCCCATTTAAAATATTTAGGTGGCGACTCTGTAATCTGGCAAAGCAGTCCATGTTTGGCACTACTTTTCAAAAATCTGTTTTTCTCAATGATTTGCCAGAGTTGGACTCTTTGGTTCAGATTAGAACCGCACACAAATCGAGTCCGAACTGTAGTAGACCCAATATCGAACAGAACGGGATTCGCACCCTCGCCGCGGGCGTTCGGGGACGTCTACAGTTTCTGGCGACTCTGCTGGGGATTTTAGAGAGCTTGACTCGAACTCGTGATATCCTGTTTTGACTACACTTATGTGTTTCTTTGCATTGCATGTGCATTGGTGCGCCTAGGACACCCGTGTTGGCCATCTGCTATTCCTGAGCGGTTTGCCGGAGGCTTGTCTTGTCAAGGCATGACCATAAGGCTGACCGGTTGCGGGCTCTGCCAGTATGGGAACACAAACCCCGGTTTTACCGGGGCACCCTTTTGACCATTCGACCTAGTGCATATTCGGAATCCATAGTGACCATTCCAAACTAGGACAGGTTGCTTACCCGATGATAGGTTGTTTGAAACCGCTGTGTGCGTAGTGAAACCCTAGCTCCTGACAAAATAGGACAGGGAAACCCTACCCCAACATAGGGGTGTTTTGGCTCTCTTTTACTTGCTATGTGCTTTTAGAGTGTATCTCTACAGGGAATGCATATACCAGTTTGCGAGTCTGGGTATCCGGCCTGAGGGCACCAGTATCAGTGTTTTTGAAAATCAGTTATATCTGCGGGTATCAGATTCAGATTTGGGGCAGTGATTTCGGGGAACAGTGATCAGTAATAGAATACAGTCGTTCAGCTTTGCTCATATCCGTTCCAGTGAAGTTGAGCTGAGATGCTGTCTGTTTTCTCTTTTGCTAGGTAGTCTTGGAACCATAGCTTCAGAAGGCTCCAATATCCCCCGAGTTCATCAGATTTGTGCTGATAGACTTTGTCAGGTCAAAGACTCAGTTCAAAGGTAATCAGGGCCAGAGAAGGCTAGTCAGGCACAGACCACCAGTACAACAGCTACCAGATCAGTGATCTTTGAGCAGTCGGGTTGAGATTACCGAGCCTACTGCAGACACAGATATACCGATTACTCTCAGTTAGATCAGGACAATATGTCGAGTTTGGAAGAGATGGTGCGCCAACTCCAGGATAGTATGAAAGCCATGCAGCAAGACGCTGTCCATCAAGCAGAATTCGCCAAGCAACAGGCTGTGGTCATAGCCCAACAGGCAGAGACAATTACCAGGTTAGAGCAGCAAACTGGAGTATCTACTTCACATCAAGCTCCTCCCCCACCAGGAGCTCCAACACCCGAGAGACACCAAATGTCCAGGCAGATACGGACATTCCAGTCGGGCCAGCTCCGCCCCCGATTCTACCGCAACTATCCAAGGCGCCCACGCCTATCAATGTACCGGACTCTCCCTTTGAGTTCGAAGCGGACCCCACAGCGCTGAAGCTGAGTAAGTTGGAAAAAATGTTTAAGAAATCCCAAGGAGTCAGGTCTATTCCCGACATCGAGGATGGGTATACGGACGCAGTTGTGACGCTGCCAGATCGGTTCAAGATGCCTCAAATTGACCGATTTGATGGGTCCGGGGACCCCATGGTGCACCTGAGATTGTTTTCAGATATCTTAAGGCCGATGGGCCTCACCAGACTACAGAAGCTCTCCCTTTTTGGCAGGACCCTGTCGGGTGTGGCGGCCATCTGGTATGCCAAGTTGGAAGACGATGTTAAGAGGAATTGGGATGAGATGGCCGAGGCCTTCGTTTTACAATACTCGTATAACACACAAATCGAGATTACAACCCGTGATCTCGAGACGACGAGACAAGAGGTTAAGGAAAGCTTCTCTGAATTTGTGACCCGATGGAGAGCAAAGGCCTCAATGATGACCATTAGGCCAACGAATAAGGATCAAATACGGATGGTTGTGCGCAACCTCCAACCCAAGCTTATGCAAAAGATGATTGTGCTCCCCTTTCCCACCTTTTTAGATCTACATGAGATGGGAGTACAGATCGAGGATGCGATGAAGCAGGGTCTGATTGACCAAGACCGAGAGCAGCCCAAGAGGGCATTCAACCGCAGTTCGAATGCAACCACCGGTGGTGATGCAGCTGCTAGGACTTCAGACGTGGGCATGGTCACCACCACCACACCAAGAGCAGCCACCCCCTTTGTTGGTGCGCCCACTTCAAACCCCCGAACTTCAGACTATCTACCCCGAGGCAAGAGGGTCTTTACCCCACTCTTTATGCCTTTGTCTAAGGCTTTAGGGGTCCTACTCAGGAAAGGACATCTGAAACCGTTAGAACAACGGCCCCTACCCGATCCTCTCCCTGCAAAGCATGACCCGGCTAAGTACTGTGCTTTCCATCAACAAACCGGTCATGACACCGACAGTTGCGTCCGTCTCCGCCATGAGATACAAAATTTGATTGACAATGGGGTCATCCCCGCACCAAGCTCTGCAAAGTCTATCGGCACTTGATCAGTGAACTTGTGGGGGGATAATGTGATGTGATCAGGGGATGGACCACCTGCGAGCGGCGCTCAGTTTACTCCAGTTGTGGCGTATGGCACGCACCGTTTTGAGCATTTGTGAATGCTGGTTTTTGTACATTCTGACTTGGGTATTGGGTCAGTCTTGTTGTGTTATTTCGAGTCTGTCTCTTTGTTTTGAGTCAGTCTTTTTGTTTTGGGTCTGTCTTGTGGTGGTTTCGAGTCAGTCCTGTTGTATTGGAGTCGGGTGATTTCGGGGATATTACCTCGGACATCACTTTTTGTTTTGTGTTTGTCTTTTCACTCTTCTCTTTCGAGTCTGTTTCTGCCTTGGAGCCAGTTGTGCCAACAGATTTGAATGGAACAGCAGTGATTTTCACAGCTCTTGTGTTTGCTTCTGCCGTGTGCCAGTTGTGCCAGTTGTGCCAGAATTCTAAATGAGATGGAAGTATTTGACTAAGAACTCTGTCTTTTCTGTGCCTTGAACTCATTGCATTGACCCTAAGTTTTTTCAAAACTTTTTGAACACTCGGTGAAAACAAAGAGGGAGGAATTCCTCGGGATTTGCAAAACTTTGATCAATTGAGAGAAAGAGAGGCGTGCTAAGCCCTTAATGAATGAAATCATGCTTGTTAGTGTGAGTACTGAGAAGGACCCTAGCTTTGATCCAGATTGGTCCTACACTGTCTTCAGCGCGAGCGATTTGTCGCTTTCTTAAAAACTTCAAAAAATGTTTTGCGCGGTCCTGCGAAGACATGTGTGGAATCGCTCTTGAGATTGTGCAGCTTAGGATCGCTCTCAGCCTCGAGACTCAACCCCTTCATTTTCAAACCTTGAACTTGATCAGAATGTTCAAGGTCAATCATGATGTGAGGCCTGTGTGGCCAGATTTGAAGCAGCCCTCGAACAAGAGGCAAGAAAGTCAATCAAGAAGAAATCTCATCAGAGAAGCTTGCAAAGCTAGAACAAAGTACCCTTCCGAACTAGGGGCAAAAATGTCAGATGTGCTCGAAGAGCCGAAGATGATCTTTCTGCAAATCAACAGCCACTCTCCTGGATACGGAGGCTTCAAACCAAAACCATTTGGCATGGACTTGTACACTTTTACCCTTTGAGAGGCTCGCTGGGCCGAAAACCCGGAAGGGCGACCCAGGCAAAAGTTAGAGCAAGAACAAAAAAATACAAAATACAAAAAAGAAAAAAAAATACAAAAAAGAAAAAAAGAAAAAAAAGAAGAAAAAGGAAGAAGAAAAGAGAAAGAAAAGAAAAAGAAGCTCGCAAGGTCGAAAACCCGCATCGGGCGCCTTGGCAAAAGTTAGAGCCTAAAGAAAAAAAAAAATGAAAAAATGAAAAAGAAAGAAAAAAAGAAGAACAAAGCTCGCAAGGTCGAAAACCTGCAACAGGCGCCTTGGCAAAAGTTAGAGCATAAAAAGGAGAGGTTAATACCCGAGTGTACCTTAACCCCGAACTACGTAAGGCTTGATTCCCATGTTTGGGATACGTAGGCAACTTCATTCTGAAGTCCAGCCGTAAAACAATTCAAATTCGATCTGTGTCCATGTGATGGTTTTGATCATCTTTGCCTTCTCTGTATCCGAGAGTCTGGTTGTGTTCATCGCTCTGAGGACTGACTACAATGTGCTGCGCTCATCCAAACAAGGGGCAACTTTCCGTTGCCATTCAAAGCGCGCGTGTCATTCAAACAAGGGGCAACTTTCCGTTGCCATGCAGGTCCTTCAGACAAGGGGCAATTTTCCATTGCTATGGGTCCGAGGTTGTGCATCTCAAGAGTGGTTCCGTGCTTGTTGAGCATTGGCCGTTTGCAAAAACAGTTTTTGAGAATTTTTACTGAGGTTGACTAATTCTCTCGAAAATTTCCCATTTTTCTAAAACTGGACCATTTCTTGGACCCAAAAAAAGGAAATTTTTCAGTGCTCATAGCCTGACTTGCATGATTTCAAATCAAAAATCAAACAAGCATGTTAATCTAACTCTCATGTTGGTCAAAATTGTTTTAGTAGAAAGCAAAATAAAAAATGGTCAAAATGATGAACTAGGGGCACAGTTGAGTCAGGCTTCCTGTCTTTTCCCCATTGTCAACATACTTGCCAAGAAGGGCATCATACTTACCGGAAAAGGGCACAACAAAGGGCTGAAAGCTCCCTCATCCTCCAAGCAACGAGGTATCAAGCCAAGTGCGAAGCACGAACTGGAATGGATCAAGGTATTCCACTCCATCATCTGGGCAAATCTAACCATGTCCAAACTCCCCGCAGAGCATCGTCGACCAATGTCAGCCGCAGATTCGCTAAACACCCAATTGTAGCGCGGCCCCCTGTGGAAGAGACTCACTGTTGTGAACAAGAAGAAGAATCTAGCAGAATGCTAAGGGCACGAGCCCACAACTTTCTGTTTATCCATCAACCATCCAGGGGAGGGATTGAAAAATGAGAGATTGAAGAATAGAGAGGTGTGCGATGAGAGAAAAAGTGAGAAAAGGGCTTTTTCAGAAAACAAAGAGATTGAATGCCGAGTGATGTGAGAATCACAAATGAGAAAGGGTGGGAAATAATACCCGGTGAAACAGGCTCCCTGTGCGCATTTGAGTCTTTCGTTGTGTTTTGTTTGATCTCGATTCTTGTTTTGAGTCGTTTCAAGTGTCATAGTGTGTTTAGGTTGTTTACCTTTTTTTTCGTTGTTGGGTCGTCTTTGCTGTGTTCAGTTGTAGGCTCAATACCCGGTCGAGAACTCATTTCTCTCAATCTCAAAAATGATTTGTTGTGTGCTAGAGTGCTGTGCCATTCTCCACATTTGTGCAAAAAAGGAATTTGTTCTTTCGAAAACTGCAGGGTCTTAACCCAGATAATGTGAGAATCAGTAAAATCAGGAGCTATCTGAAGCTATATAGGTTCCAGACTGCAAAGCAAAAGAAAAGAAGGAAAATTGAAGCACCTGAGTGTATTTCACCTTCAGCCAACTCTGAGATCGCATTCCGTATGTACCTCTTCAGACCTTGTCAGTGTTCCGAAGAATGAGCGTGCCTCTATCCCAAGTGTAAGCCTGCTTCAAGTCAGAATGGCAATTAAAGCAGCAGCAGATGTTATTTCTCTCTAATATAAACAGGGTGTCCCCTTTTCAGGCAGAGGTGTTACAAACCCCTCCGAGAGATAAATCGAAGGTTGTGTTTGAATTGGTCTCGTTAAGGCTTGTATTCCCTTATTCGGCATTTTGTTTCAAATATGCGTTGTCACGCACGTTTCACTTGCATTGTTATGCACCGTTACACCTGCATCGTTATGCACATTATAGTTCCTTATATACACATTGCATTGCATATCGTGCATTGCTTTACTTATATGTGTTCAAGTTCCTATATACACATTGCATGCATATCGTGCATTGCTTTACTTATATGTGTTCAAGTCCTTTATATACACATTGCGATTGCTAGCGTGCATTGCTTTACTGATAGTGTTCAAGTTCCTTCTATATACACATTGCGTTGTATGCGTGCATTGCTTTACTACATGTGTTTCAATTCCTCTTATACACATTGCATGCATACGTGCATTGCTTTACTTACATGTGTTCAAGTCTTTATACACATTGCTTGATATGCGTGCTTTAGCTTTACTGTGTTTCAAGTTCCTTTATACACATTGCATGTAGCGTGCATCGCTTTACTTACATGTGTTCAAGTTCCTTTTATACACATTGCGTGCATACGTGCATCGCTTTACTTACATGTGTTCAAGTTCCTTTTTATACACATTGCGTGCATACGTGCATCGCTTTACTTACATGTGTTCAAGTTCCTTTTTATACACATTGCGTGCATACGTGCATCGCTTTACTTACATGTGTTCAAGTTCCTTTATCATACACATTGCTCGCGTTGACCGCTTGCTTTACTTACATATGTTCAATTTCCAGTCTCATTACAATTGCCTGCGCGACTGCATGCTTTACTTACATATGTATTTTCAGATTTCATTACACATTGCTTGCATGCGTGCATCGTTTTACTCACATGTTCAATTTTCCTATCACACATTGTACACGTTGTTGCGTGTTCTTTACTTACATGTGTTTGTACTTTCATAGCATTGTTATGATTACTCTAAATTGCATTGTTATGCACCCCTTCACTTGCTTTGTGATGCACGTTTCAATCGCATTGTTATAACACACTCTGTTTTGAACACCGGGATACGTCCCTAGGTTTCTCACCTTCTTTCTGAAACACCGGGATACGTCCCTAAGTTTCTCCTCTCTTTCTGAAACACCGGGATACGTCCCTATGTTTCTCCCTTTTTCGAAACACCGGGATACGTCCCTAGTTCTCCTCTCTTTTCAAACACACCGGGATACGTCCCTATGTTTCACATTCCTTGCGGAACACCGGGATACGTCCCTATGTTTCTCATTCCTTGCGGAACACCGGGATACGTCCCTATGTTTCACATTCCTTGCAGAACACCGGGATACGTCCCTATGTTTCTCCTCTCTTTTCTAACCACTGGGATACGTCCCTAATCTTGGGATACGTCCCTAAAATCTTGGGATACGTCCCTAAACCTTGGGATACGTCCCTAAACACCGGGATACGTCCCCATATTTCACCATCTTTGGTTAAGAGCATCTGGAATACGTTCCAATGCTTATACCTTTCCGAAACACCGGGATACGTTCCTATGTTTCTTTGCATGATCATAAGTTATGTTCGGCTTCTTGCATTGTCAGTTGCATTTTGCCCCTGCCTACGGGCATGCCTGCGGCACACTCTTTGTCTATCTTGTCTGCTTTGTCTAAGTCTTCGGCCTTGTCAAAAATGGGTCGTCTCTGGGCTTTGACATTCACTCCCGTCAGTGTTATGACTTCCGAGTTCTGTCAAAGAGGGGCAACTGTAGACACCCATTGCTTCCTGACCGACTTAAGACTCAGACGTCACCGAATGAGCGCTTGGTGATGTTGCATATTGTGCTTGTTCTGAGGTTGCGGAGTCCCGGCTGCGAGCCTTGCCTCCCGGACTCTTTTGTGCTTTGCCTCGGTTTGCGAACCAGGCTCCGTTTTCTCTGTTTTCTCTCTTCCTGAGGGGAGGGAGAGGTCTAGTAGATCATCTCTCAGTGGCCGTAGGCTACGTTTGTGGTCGCAGGCCATTTTTCCCATTTCGGAGCCCGGTTCCCGGTTTTCGGAGCCGTCAAGCCGTTTGCCTCGGTTCGGGACCGTCTAACCACCCCCGTTTGCCCCGGTTTTTGGCATGCATCTTATTTCCTCCCTTTCGAGGGACACTGTGGTCCGAGAGACCAACTTCGTGGTCGGACACCACTTCCGGTGCCTAACAGCCCACTTTCGGGGCCCCGAACTGCGTGTTTCGGCTCCCGAACCCTCATCTTGCATTTTTGGGCCCCGACCCGAACTTGAGATAGTCATATTTTGAGGTCCTTTTCATGTTTGATTAAGGACCTTTTACTGTTTGACATCTCCATCTGTCACTTGTCTCTTTACCTCTTTTTAGGCCTGTTTTGCACGGTATTTTAGGCGTACTTGTGGGCTGTGTTGGACTTGGTCGTAAACTACAAAGTGTCTTATTTTGAGCCCCTCTTCAACTTTGTTGAAGGGCTCTCGGCCATTTGAGACCCGCAGCTATCACTTATCCCTTTAACCACCTTTTGGCCCTTTTTGGTGCACCCTTTGCTCAAGGCTTCTTGAGGAAGCCTTGACCCCTTGTCTTGGCTTCCTCAAGAAGCCTACCAGCTGTCCAAGCTTCTCAAATAAGCCTTGCACCCTTTGCCCCTTTGCTTTAGCTTCTTGGAGAAGCTTGGAGCTTAGTCCATTGCCTATATAAAGAGCCCTTCTCTCCCATTGCAAAGGGTTGGAGGTTTTGAACAAAAAAAACTAGAGGATATATACATATATCCCTCCATCTCTCTCTATATCTATCCCATCCAAGCCTCCAAACACCCTTGTTCTTGGGTCATTCCTTCACCAACTCATAGCACAAGGCACCCTTGCTCCTTTCCAGCAACTTGGGGCTGTTTTGCAGAGGCTAGAAGCTCATTTCCTTGGATCAAAACCTGCTGGTTTGCTACTCTACAAGGGTGAGTCATTTTCTTCCCCTTTCTAGCCTTTTCTTGCTTCATATCTAAGCCGTATTTTCTCGCATCTTTGGGCTCCGACCTAAACTTCAAATCATCATATTTTGAGGTCCTCTTCATGTTTGATTGAGGACCTCTTGCTGTTTGAGGACAGTAGCTAGCACTTCCTTCATTAGCCCTCTTTATGCCATAATCTTGCATAGTATGTTTGGCTTGTGTATAATCTGTTTTTGAGCATGTAATAAACTGTAAGTAGGCTCATTTTGAGCCCTTCTTCAACATTGAAGAAGGCTCAACCTTGTTTGGGACCCCTATCTTGCACTGTTGTTTCATAATCTCTTCTATTTACCGTAATCTTGCATGCTTTGTTAGCCTNAAGTACATTTTAGCATCCTCATTGCATCCTAGGTACTCATAGGCCATGATTAAGATTCAATAAGAGGTTAAGACTTAGAACACACTAAGAATGAAACGAAAGAAGTTAAGTATCAACCGAGTGTGTGTTTCATTATATATATCTATTATGTTTGGTGTAAGTCACGTGCTGTGAGCTGTTGATCCATTTGTTTACTGCCAAGTTATCTGTGAGTAATAACTTTACAGTAATAACTCTGTAAAGTTATGTTTGACTTTAATTATTTTCTGATGATACGAAATGATCAGTTTTCTGAAATACTATGTTTTGTATGAATGAATGAATGTATGTCCAATTTTCTTGAAAAGTAATTGTGGTGTCCTTAGCGTAGGCCCTTGCCCAGGGGACATAATACTGTGGTTTATGATCATGAGGCCCTCACTCGGGGGAGATAATATCGTGGCACAGGCGCTCGCCCGAGGGAAACAATACCATGGCTCATGTATGAGATATATTACCCGGTACCAAAGGTTCCTTTTTAGAACTTGATATGCTTGACCAAAGAGACATGTTTTATGCCTAGTCATTGTTTATGCTAATTGATGTCACGTGTATGTAAACATATTACATAAGGTTTTAAATTTATGTCTCATGTATGTCTGCACGGCTCTATGGACTATGTATTGTTGGTATATTTGATTCCACAGCCCCTAATTATACGTTATTCTGTTAAGAGGCCTTTAGTAATCCAACGATTAATGGCCGGTTACCACGCTAAACCTATAGGGGCGGGTTTGGGTCGTGACAGATCCAGTGCTTCGCGCGCCACAGTTTTCTAGCAAATCTGAACCATTAGATTTATTTTGGCAATATCTAAGCCATCTGGAGTCCAATCACAATAATCCAATAGTGTTCTCTAACTATTTGGACCATTCCAGACTCATCCATATGGTCAAATTTTGGAAATTCAATTTCTAAAAATATTTGAAGATTAAAGCAAGCTATTCAATGGCATCTACAGAAAATTTCTTCTAACCTCAGTTTCCAAAATTAAACAAAGGCAATTATGAGCATTGGAATATACAGATGAACGTACTCCTATCATCCCAAGATTTATGGGATTCAGTAGAGCACGGATATAATGAACTAGTGTTCAAAGAAAGTGAAGAAACTTTGACATAAGCTCAGAAAACCGCCCTTAAAGATACAAAGACAAAAGACAAGAAAGTCTTATATTTTAATTTATCAAGGCATAGATCCAGCTATTTTCGAAAAGATCTCGACTGCAAGCACATCAAAAAAAAAAAAAAAAAAAAAAAAACATGGGAAACTTTTCAAA
This sequence comes from Camellia japonica, assembly GCA_030407325.1. Lineage (NCBI taxonomy): Eukaryota > Viridiplantae > Streptophyta > Magnoliopsida > Ericales > Theaceae > Camellia > Camellia japonica. Next base: position 104,301,851 of record JAPPVO010000013.1, on the reverse strand, counting down.
AGGCAAATCAAGGAATTGAGAAAATCACAAGAATTCGATTTCACGTCTTACGAGGAGAATTCAAATTATTGCAAATGAAGGATAATGAGTCAATTTCGGAATACTTTACCAGAACTTTGACTATTGTTAACCAAATTAAAAGACTCGGTGACAAGATTGAAAAAACTTGAGTTATTAAAAAATATTAAATCACTTAGTTCGAAATTCGAACATGTAGTTGTTGCCATTGAAGAATCAAAAGATTTTAACGACTTAACAATCAATGAATTGCAAGCATCATTAGAAATTCATGAGCAAAGAATCAATAAGAAGACTGCATCAAGTTCCCTTAAGCAAGCCTCCAAACAAAGCTTTCAATAAAAGGAAGAAAGGAAACCTCAAATCAACGAGGAAGAGAAAGATATTCCCAGTACAATAATACAAGACGTCCACAACAACAACGTCCACAACAACAACATGATTATGGAGATTGCCGACCACCAACAATTAACAATCAAAGAGGTCAAGGAAGAGGTCGATACATAAGACCACAAAGGTATGACAAATCTCAAACTCAATGCCATGTTTGTCAAAAATTTAGACATTATGCTACAGAATGTTGGTATCGAAGTGTCAACAATAAAGAAAGGGAAGCCAATTATGGTGAAGTTAAACAAGATTCCACTATGCTACTGATATATAATGATAGTGATGAAGCAAATCAAAACAGCTTATGGTACCTTGATTCTGGTGCCAGCAATCATATGAACGGCAAGAGAGAATTATTCGCAACACTCGACGAAAGTCAGCAAAGAGAAGTCACCTTTGGAGATTCAACAAAGAGACCCATAAAACGTAAAGGACCTATCGGCATTAAGTTGAAGAATGGAGAACAACAATATATCGGCAATGTTTATTATGTGCCAGATTTAAAGAGTAACATTATGAGTTTGGGTTAGTTACTTGAGAAATGCTACAATATCCACGCAAGAGAATTAGGATTATCCATCTGTAATCAACACAATAGATTGATCACGCATATAAACATGAACAAGAATCGCATGTTTTCTCTCTATTTGTAAGCTAGCAATGTTATTCAATCCAATTGTTATAAAACCAAAATCGTAGATGACACTACATTGTTGCATCTTAGATTTGGTCACTTAAACTTTCAAGGATTGAACATTATGTCAAATAAAAGCATGGGGACAGGATTACTTTGGATCAAGCTTTCATTAAAGAAATGTGAAGGATGTCTCATTGGCAAATAACACTGAAAAAGCTTTGGAGCTAGAGAAATAAAAAGAGCAACTCAACCTCTCTAGTTGGTCCACACAGATGTATGTGGTCATATACAACCCATGACACTTGGTGGAAATAGGTATTTTCTTACTTTCACTGATGATTTTACTGGCAAGACATGGGTTTATATCATAAAGGAGAAAAGTGAAGTTTTTCAAAAATTTAAGGAATTTAAATCCTTAGTTGAAAAATATAGTGAATATTTCATCAAGACAATAAGATCTGATTGTAGAGAAGAATATACCTCAAAGGAATTCGAAAGATTTTGCAAAGAAAATGGAATTATTCATCAACATACTATCCCATATACACCTCAACAAAATGGAGTCTCAAAAAGAAAGAATAGAATGATCCTAAATATGGTTCGTTGCATGATCAAAGAAAGAAATATGCCAAAGGAGCTCAGGGGAGAAGCTGTTGTTTATGCGGTATATTTGCTTAACCACTTTCCAACTAAGAGATTATTAAACAAGACCCCTGAAGAAGCATGGAGCTTGAGAAAGCCAAAAGCTGAACTGTTAGACTTATTTATTTTGATGATTTATTTAATTATGTTTTAATTTATTTGAAAGAGAAAAATATAATCCAAAATTTATTTTGATGATTTATTTAATTATATTTTAATTTATTTGAAAAAGTAAAATAGAATCAAAATTTATTCTGTCCCATTATTTCTCACATAAACTTTTATCCTAAATATTGTTTGAATGTATTTTATATTTACTTAAATCAAAAGTTCATTTTAACCCAAAAATAATGCCCAAACCAAAGGTTCAAACAGCCTAGTACAGCAGCAGGCCAAAAGGTTCAAGTGGAAGATATTTAAATTAGTAATGATGGAGTGGAAGATATTCAAATGAATACAATGGCTATAAACGGCTATAAATTCAAATGAATACAACGGTTATAAACGGCTATAAGTTTCATTATATATACCAAAGTCTCTAATGTAAACAAGTTACAAAAAATCAGAAAATATTCTTTGATCTATAATCACTCACATTTATTCTCTGAAAAAATAATTTGAGAAGTGTTCTTCAATTTTTGTTTACATCCTCTCTCAGAAATTATACATTAAGTTCTATAGCTTTAAACCCATCTTTCCTGTGTGAGGTTTACAGAAAAACCAGAACTTCATTTTTATATCTATCTTTGAGAGATAATTCTTGTAGCTTTCTGTGGAAGAAAAAACACCTTATTTTCAACCTTGTAAGAGTGCAGTACACTCAATGTTCTTGACTTAGAAAGTCTGTGTAAAATCTGTGGAGGATTGCTCCATCTGTGAAAAGGTTGCTAGTACCCTGTGAAGCTAGAGTATACTGGAAAATCTCAAGTGAAGCTTGAAGAGTGGACGTAGGCCGAGTTGAAACCGAACCATTATAAATTTATTTGCCTCTCTCTCCCTTATCTCTTTAATTTATTTAAATTGCTATTGTTATATTTCATATTTTTATTGTGCTAAAATCGTTAATTGACATAGTTGTTAGAACACTTGTTTTAATTATTTTTATTTCATTAACTATATTTATCTATTGTGCTAGTCATAATTTTTATTAAGGTATTATTATTTTATTTGTAAAAACCTAATTCACCCCCCTCTTAGCTTGTCCTTTTGGGTAACAATTGGTATCAAAGCTTAGACTCTTGTTTTATATTTAACCATCTGGGAGTTTCGATCCATGGCAACTTTAGCTAAAGGACAAGCTACAAATAAGCCACCATTGTTTGACGGAAATAACTATAGTCATTGGAAGGATAAGATGACCCTATACCTACAAGCCACTGAAACTCACCCTTATTTGTGGATAAGACTCTAAGGAGTACAATAGAATTTCAAGTTGTGATTCGGCAAAAGAAATTTGGGACAAACTTGAGGTAACGTATGAATATACAAACTAAGTGAAGGAATCTCGTATTGATATGCTTGTTCATAGTTATGAATTGTTTAAAATGAACTCTGATGAATCTATTTCAAGTATGTTTACTAGATTTACTGAAATTGTAAACTCTTTGAAATCTCTTGGCAAAACTTATACTAACAGTGAGTTAGTGAGAAAAATTCTTAGGTGTTTACCAAAGAATTGGGAAGCAAAGGTCACGGCCATTATAGAAGCCAAAAATCTCTCCACACTTGGATTGGATGAGCTTATGGGTTCCCTTATGACTCATGAGATCACCATGAAAGGATATAAAGATGCTGAAAACAAAAAGAAAAGTGGAATTGCATTCAAAGCCTTATCAAATGAAGAAGAACATGAAAACTCCAGTGAAGATGAAAGCTATGCCATGTTTAGTAGAAATCTCAAAAAGCACTTCAAGAAAAACAATTATAGAGGAAGAAGACCTTTCAAGAAAAAGTACAACAAAGATAACAAGAAAGAACCTATTATTTGCTATGAGTGCAAAAATCCTGGACATATGAAGATGGATTGTCCAAAATTGAAGAATCATGGAAAAGACTACAAAAGAAACAAAAAGACCATGGAAGCAGCTTGGGGAGAAAGTGAAGATGAAAGCTCAAGTGATGAAATTGAAAATGAAGTAGCCAACTTATGTCTCATGGCTCTTGAAGATGAAGACTCTACTCAAGATGAGGTAACTACTCTTTATGAAGAACTTGAAAATGCATTCCATGAACTACAAGATGAATTTAGAAAAGTTTGTGCCAAAAATAATGTATTGAAGAAATCTGTTGCATCTTTATCTATTAATGTAGAAGAATTAAAGAAAGAAAAAATTATTTTGAAAAATGATTTTGATACTATCTCTAATGAGAAAACTACTTTAAAAAACAATATTGATGATTTAACAAAAACACTTGAAAATTTTGTAAAAGGTATAAATAACTCAACATACTTCTTGGAAATCAAAGATGTGTTTTCGATAAAGCGGCATTGGATATGACCCTATTAAAAAATAAAAGAATCTCAATACAATTTTTGAAAAGGCACCTCTCATGACTCATCCTCATATTACTTGTTATTATTGTAGAAAGAAAGGCTATTATATATCTTCTTGTCCATTCAAAAATAATATAAACATGGGAATTAAAAAGATTTGGATTATTAAGGGATCTAACAAAACTAACCAAGAAGGACCCAAGAAACTATGGGTACCAAAAACCAACACTTGATTGTCATCTTATAGGTTTGCTTTAAGTCCAAAGCTAAAGAAGGGAAGTGGTACCTTGATAGTGGATGTTCCAGACACATGACCGGAGATAAATCATTCTTTACTAAACTATCATCGAAAGATGGAGGACTTGTTACTTTTGGAGACAACAAGAAAGGAAAAATCATCGGTATTGGTAGTATCGGTATTTCTCCTAACCCTTCTATTGAAAATGTTTTACTTGTTGATGGACTTAAGCATAACCTACTTAGTATTAGTCAATTATGTGATAAAGGTAATCGAGTTATTTTTGATAAATCACATTGCACAATTGAAAGCATAAATGATCATAAAGCTTTATTCGTTGGTAATCGCTGTAGACACCCCATTTTTGACCGTCCTCAAGACTTGGTCGTCATCGTTTGAACACTCGATGATCATTCGTACTCGTGTTCATTTTGAGTTCTCGGAGGTCTCGGCTACGCGCCTTGCCTCAAGATCTCTCAACTTATCTGTTTTGTGCTTGGTTGTGGACCAAACACTTGTGTTTTTGCTTCTAAGGGCAGGGAATGGCTTGTTGGCCATCCCCACACCTCACCGGCCATGGCTTGAGGCCACCGGCCCAATTTTTTTTGCTACCGGCCAAAGGTGTTGGCCGGTCGGCAATGTTTTTGGTCAGCCGACCATTGTTTTGGTCGATCGACCACTTTTTCTGGCCAAGACCTTTTCTTTGCCTTTTTCAGGCATTATGCATACCAGCTGTGCCAGCTGGTAAGCACAGACCCTGCCCTCCATACACGTGTATGGAGGATATGCACCCTTGTTTTAGCTTCTTGAGAAAGTTTGAACCTTTTGAACCCTTGTTTTAGCTTCTTGAGGAAGCTTGAACCTTTTGAACCTTTATTTTAGCTTCTTGAGGAAGTTTGAACCTTTTGAACCCTTGTTTTAGCTTCTTGAGGAAGTTTGAACCTTTTGAACCCTTGTTTTAGCTTCTTGAGGAAGCTTGAACCTTTTGAACCCTTATTTTAGCTTCTTGAGGAAGTTTGAACCTTTTGAACCTTTGTTTTAGCTTCTTGAGGAAGTTTGAACCTTTTGAACCCTTGTTTTAGCTTCTTGAGGAAGTTTGAACCTTTTCAAGCTTTACTTTAGTTTCTTGGGGAAGCTTGAACCTTTGTTTTAGCTTGTTGAGGAAGCTTGAACCTTTGCTCTAGCTTCTCCAAGAAGCTTGAACCCTCTTGTTTCTCTATAAGAGAGGGTCTCCCTCTCCTTTAGAGAAGTTCAAAAAAAATTTGTCTAAGGTACACAAGACTTCTCCCTCTATATCTCTACATCCAAGCTCAAAAAGTGCATGGTTCTTGCACCTTTGCATACCATCTCCCAACCTAACCCCTCCACCATCACTCTAAGCATCTTGGAGGCCATTTTCAGAGGTTGAGAGGCTGTCTTTGTGGTCCAGAGGTTGCTGGTCCTTTTGTGCTACAAGGGTAACACACTTTCTCCCTTTTAAGGCTTTATTTTGCTTCATCTTTTAGCTATACTTGCAAGCATATTTGAGCTTTGGTGTAAACTGAGAAAAGTCTTATTTTGAGGCCCTTAATATGTTTGTTTAAGATTATTTTTCTGTTGGGGGTCATCTACCCCCTTGCATGCTTCATTTTACCTTGTTTTGAGCCATGCCTTAGAGCATTTGTGTTGGCCTTTGTTTGGCCTTTTAGCCACTGAAATCCAGTGGATTTTCAGTGGCTAGCATGCTGTTTTGAGTGCCAAAATCAGAGAGGGGTGACCCTCTCTCTCCTTGTTTTGTTTTCTAGCATTTTTGGCCTTACAAAGGAGCCCTTATTTGCATGCTTCCAAGCCATGTTTCAAGCCATTTTTGATGAGTTTTAGGACCTTCGTAGGCTCTATCCAGAGCTTGTTTTGCCATATCGGATGTCCATCTTGCATGTGTAGAATAACCCTCTTCATAGCATATCAAAGGAGCATCTCATTCTTGCATGCATTAACCATGTTTCAATGGATTTTTGGGCTTTATTTGGCATTTCATACCTCTAACTTTTGCTGGTTTAGTGGCCTCTTGATTGCCTCACATACTTGTAGTGCAAATCCTCTTTACTAGCTTACATTGCATGCTATTTTGGCCTTTGATTCTAGCACTTTTTGGCCATGCCTTAAGCTGATTTTGTGCATGTTTTGGACTGCCTTAGCTCTATTTTTGGGCCTCATGGTCGAATGATGTTTGGTATGCATGGTTGTAGTTCAATACCCTTGCCTAGCTTTGAGTTTTGAAGCCTATTGCATGCGTATTTTGAGGTGTTTCCATGTTTTGGCATCATTGTGAATCATGTTTCAGAGCTTATATGTATGCCATATTCCCATGTTTTCCACTCTTTAAATGTGTTTGAGAGTTATGCATGAATACCTCATTTTTGGACCATTGCATGAGCTTCATTTCCATGCTTTGCAAGCCATCATTTTAGTCCATATTTGCTACTTTTTTGGCTTGCATAGGGACTGTTTGGGGCTGGTTTGGCCATTTGAGTATTGCTTTGCATGCCTATAGTGTAATCCACTTCACTAGTTTCGGTATTTGGGCCATCTAGCATGCATTGTGTGAGGTGTTTACATGATTCGGGACCATCTTGCATGTCATTTTAGAGCTGAAAAATATGTGATTGTATGCCATATTTCATGCTTACCATGCTTTGGTGGAGTTGCACTTTATGCCTTAGGTTTGGTCCCTTGCATTTATGCATGTTTGCATGTGTGTTGTTGCTTCATTTTCATCATGTATGGCCACTGATTTGAGTGTGGCTAAGGCCCATTCATTTTAGTTTAAGTCTATCTTACATTATGTATGCCATATCCATGTTGTCGCATGCTTGATCGTCGCATTGTGTATGCCTTGTTCATGTCTTCGTGCATGTCCATCTTCGTATGTGCATTGCGTATGCCATATAGTTCATGTGCATTAAGTATGCCATTCTTAGTTCATAGCATTGTGTATGCTAGTTGCATGTTTGCATATCATCCCTCGCATGCTAGCATGATTATGTTGCATTACGTTTAGGGTTGCATGCTAGTCGTATTGTGTATGCCATGTGTATTGCATTGTGTTTGGAATAGGGTTTAGTCCAAACACGGGAAACGAGGGACGTTTCGTACTCCAAGTGACGAAACGTGCCTCGATTCTCGGTCGCCGACACTCCGGATTACCCATGATGGAGTTTAGGCCTTGTTGTGTTTATATGTGCATTCATTTTACATTGAGTCGTGCAATCCGACTCCTCGGCCATCATGCATCAAGATGCGTGATTGGTGGCACGAGGATCGAGGACTACACTCCCTGGAGCTTGTGCAATGATGGAAGAGTGGTTATGCACACATATGTTGAAAATACTTTGCCATGCCCCTTTCTCGCTCTCTGTTGCAGCAAACCGGAAACCAGCAGCAAAAACTGGTCAGCAGCCTTCTGGAGCTTTGTACAGTGTTCTGGAACCAATTGCAAACAGAGGCAAATCGGGGCATCGCGATGGATTTCCCGACAAGGCGACTTGAGCATGCATGCACCCCTATCATTCGCAACAGAGCTGAGGCAGTCCATTTTGTTTAATTTGCATGCTAGTTTCCTTACTTACTTAGTTAATTCGTTAATTAATTAATGTTGTGTAATAATTAGTTTAATTAGCTTAGATTAGCTAGTTTATTCTGTACTATTCATTCGGACCCTCCGAGGAGGGCAATGTTGTAATAAGTGTGCGTGTGTGTGTGATGCATGCCTTCCAACCCCACGTCTTTCTCCCTTTTATTTACCAGCTTATGATGGTTAGTTTAGGGCACGTTTCAATTAGCATACTTATGCTCGCATGTTTGCATCCATTCATCTGTATTGCATGCACCGGGCTCGGCGCATCATGCTAACTGCATTATATTTCAATTCCAAGTTGAATACATGTATCGATTGTTGCATCTCATATGCCATCTTAGAATAACCGAGCCCATTGTAGTTTTATTTTTGCATGTGTTGCATTAGGCATTCTTAGCGTAGTTAGGATTCATGCATGATTTCTAATTAGCTTCTTTCTTTGGCTCGGAGTACTCGGTAAGTGTTTACACTTTAGCATCCTTGCATGTGTATGAGTAATTGCCATGATAGCATACTTACCATGAGGCTATGTACTTATGTGATATAACTGCCTGAATGCCTGTGGGTGAAGGTTGGATTATTTAAATTGGAACAATTCATCGATTGCGAGTTTTAAGCCCACTTGAGAGTGGCAAATCACCATGTTTTCTAAGCCCACTTGAGGGTGGCAAAATCCGCATTTTAGCCTACTTGCGAGTAGCAAACCGTTTTCAAAAACAAACATGAGATGTTTTGTTCCAACTTAGGCAATCCAGTCTATACTTGTATGCTGTGTGCATCACATAGTAATTCTAGGCTAATAAACCGGAATAAGAGCACATGTGTTTTCAAAAAACTCGATATCATGTTTAGTAGTGACCGATCTTCGATCGGGTGAGCGGGGGTGCTCATGAAATGACCTTCCCCAATCGTACCCAAGTTCCCGAGCCGAGGCAACTTTGGTGATGACGGACACGTGGCCTTAGGCACGAGTCAGGGTTTCCTAAATTCCTCCAAAACAAAATATTTAGGTGGCGACTCTATATCTGGCAAAGCAGTCCATGTATGACACTTCTTTCTAAAAATCTGTTTTTCAAAACGATTTGCCGGATTTGGACTCTTTGGTGATTTATCGGTCTCGCATTGCACTTTGCAGGATTAGATTCAGAACCGTGACATTTGAGTGCGAACTGTAGTGAGCCCAATGAACAAAACGGGATTCTTCCCGGGACGTTCGGGGACGTCTACAATCGCCATGATAATGTTTATATTTTTCATCTTAATGATCTCTATACTAGTGATGTTAAATGTTTATATGTTAATAATGAAAATAGTTAGTTATGGCATAGAAGACTTGGTCATGCTCATATAGATTTAATTGCTAAACTTTTGAGAAAGGATTTGGTCATTGGACTTCCAAAAATTAAACTTGAAAAAGATCATCTTTGTAGTGCTTGTCAACAAGGAAAACAAACTAAAACATCATTTAAATCACAATCTTATATTTCCACTACTAGACTTTTACAACTATTGCATACAGATTTGTTTGGTCCCTCAAGGACATCTAGTCTAGGTGGTAAACATTATTGTTTGTTATAGTTGATTATTATTCAAGATTTACATGGGTTATGTTTTTAGCACACAAAGATGAAACATTTTCTTCTTCACAAAACTCTGTCGTAGAATTCAAAATGAAAAAGGCTTTCTTATTACTAATATTCGAACCGACCATGGTAGAGAACTTGAAAATGAAAATGAAAAATTTGAATTGTTTTGTGATGAGCATGATATTGGACATAATTTTTCAGCACCTAGAACCCCTCAACAAAATGGTGTAGTAGAAAGGAAGAATAGAACTTTAGAAGAGATGAGTAAAACAATGCTTTGCGAAAATAATCTTCCTAAATATTTTTGGCCGAAGCCATTCACACCCCATGCTATATTTTAAATAATGCATTAATTAGATTTATTCTCAAAAAGACTCCTTATGAACTTTGGCATGATAGAAAGCCCAACATTAGTCATTGCATGTTTTTGGTTGTAAATGTTTTGTGCATAATAATGGTAAGGATAACTTAGGTAAATTGGATTCAAAATCTGATGAAACAATTTTTCTTGGCTATTCCTTAACTAGCAAAGCTTATCATGTTTTTAATAATAAAAAAACTCTTGTTGTGGAAGAATCTATACATGTGGCATTTGATGAAACTAAAATCTCTGCTCAAAAGCAAATTGTTAGTGATAATATAAATTTGGAACCAAATGTGGAAGATTCAAGTATCTACAAAAGAAAACCAACCATGTAAGTTGAACAAAGAGATTGAACAACCTATTCTCCCACCTCAAGAAGAAGGAGGAAATAATAATGATTTGCCAAGAGAATGGAAGTTTGTTCATAATCATCCTAAGGATTTAATCCTAGGTAACCCTACAAAAGGTATTGAAACTCTCTCTTCACTCAGAAACATTTGTAGTAACTTGGCTTTTCTCTCACAGATTGAGCCTAAAAACTTTCAAGAAGCCGAATTCGATGAACATTGGATGATAGCTATGCATGAAGAGCTTAACCAATTTGAGAGAAATAAAGTGTGGGAACTTGTGCCAAAACCTAAAGATCATACCATTATCGGTACCAAATGGATCTTTCGAAACAAGCTTGATGAATCTGGCACAATTATAAGAAACAAGGCTAGACTTGTTGCACAAGGATACAATCAAGAAGAAGGTATTGATTTCGATGAAACCTTTGCTCCGGTTGCTAGATTAGAAGCCATTCACATGTTACTTGCATTTGCATGTTTTAGAGATTTCAAACTTTATCAAATGGATGTAAAAAGTGCATTTCTTAATGGTTTTATAAATGAGGAAGTTTATGTTAAACAACCCCTAGGTTTTGAAGATCATGCTTTTGTAAATCATGTTTTTAAACTATCAAAAGCTTTATATGGTTTGAAACAAGCACCTCGTACATGGTATGAACGATTAAGTAAATTTTTGATTGAAAATAATTTTTCTAGAGGAACGATTGACACAATACTTTTTGTTAAAACTAAAAATGATGATTTACTTATTGTGCAAATATATGTGGATGACATTATATTTGGTGCTACTAATGAAACCTTGTATAAGGAATTTGCTAAGTGTATGCAAGGTGAGTTTGAGATGTGCATGATGGAAGAGCTAAATTATTTCCTTGGGTTTCAAATCAAACAATGTAAGGAAAGAATTTTTATCAACCAAGCTAAGTACACAAAAGAACTACTCAAAAAGTTTGGTATGTATGACTCAAAAATAGTTGGAACACCTATGAGCACATCCATTAAGCTAGACAAGGATGAAAAATGTAAGTCTATTGATCAAACAAAATATCGAGGTATGATCGGCTCACTTCTTTATTTAACTGCAAGTAGACCCGATATTATGTTTAGTGTTTGTATGTGTGCTAGATATCAATCAAATCTTAAGGAATCACATCTTAGTGCTGTTAAAAGAATTTTTAGATATCTTGTTGGCACTCAAAATTTGGGACTGTTTTATCCTAGAGGTGTTGCATTTGATTTAATTAGTTACTCGGATGCCGACTTTGCCGGATGCAAATTTGATAAAAAAGCACCAGTTGCACTTGTCACTTTCTTGGTAACTCATTAGTATCTTGGTTTAGCAAAAAGCAAAATTATGTTGCTTTATCAATGGCCGAAACTGAATATATAGCTTCCGGAAGTTGTTGTACCCAAATACTTTGGATGAAAAACAATTGGAAGACTTTGATTTGCATTATGATCATATCCCTATTAAATGTGATAAACTAGCCAGTGCCATCAATTGAAGCAAAATCCGTTCAACACTCACGAACAAAACATATTGAAATTCGGCATCATTTTTTAAGAGATCATGTTCAAAAAGGGGATATTGTACTTGAATTTGTAAACACCAACAAGCAATTTGCGGATATTTTCACAAAACCCCTAAGCGAGGATCGCTTCAATTTTATTCGTGGCGAGCTTGGAATGTCGATTTCTACTTAAAAAGTTTTGTTATGACTGTGAAACTTGAATTTTTGTTAAAATGATATATGTGTATTGCTACATTGATATGGAAACATTTATATCAATTGAATGCTCTCAAGTCCTTCATACATTTGTTCTCCTTAACAGTTTGCTATTTTCAACTGTATAATTTTTTTGGGTTCTACATCTTGAGGTAAAATTAACTTTGCATACATTGATTTTTTTTAAACTCTCATGGTATTTTTTTTGCATTCCCATTCCAGCAACACCAACGTCCCATTAAATTTAATTTCTGCTGGTATTATTTTATTTTTATTTTTATTTTTATTTTTATTTTTATTTTTGCTATTAGGCTTAATTTCTTTTATTTTTATTTTTTTCTCATTATTATTTTTTGTTTGGGCTTAATTTTCTTATTTTTTTATTTTATGCTTTTTAATTTCATTTTTCAGTACTTAAACATAAAAATAAAAACAAATCAAAATACAAATATTTACATAAAAAAAACACCTTTCATTTTTTTATGGCCATACGCCGATCAAAATAAACATATTTACATTATAAAAAAAAAAAAAAACCTTCATTTTTTTTACGGCCATACGCCGATCTTACTTACTCGCCTCTTCCACCGCTCTCTTCTTCTTTTTATCACCTTGGGCGACGCTTGACGTCCCTACCCCCGTGCTTTCATCGGGAGCGAGCACTCCTGCCGACTATCAAAAGCCAAGAACAATGTTGCTTCAAATCGGGTCATGGAGGTGGTCTTCCATTTAAGCTCTTTATTTTCGGTCTTCAGTGTGCCTATCTCTGCTCGCGCAATCTTGTACATGCGCTGGAGCAGAGAGAGTTGGGCGTTGACCTGATGGAGCTCACTCGTCTTGTTTTGTAGTCGGTGAGCCAATTTTGTGACTGCAGTCACCGTCTCCATACAGGACGTTAGTGTGAAATGATTGGCTTCAATGTCTGATTAAGCTGCCATTATTTGCTCAATCGACATCATAGGAAGGTTGGGAAGAGTAGGAGCCGGGGCACTCGACCTAGCAGCGCTTACAGGATCATTCAAGTCCAGAAAGAGAGTAAGGGGACTGGACGAGGCCATGTAGTAGGGGAGAGAGAGATGCAATCAAAGGAATGTCGTTTTTGGCAGTCTATCTACTCTGCTCAGTCTCTCTGTTCTATCTCTCTCACGCAAAAGACGAAAGAGATGGAAGGGAATGAGGAAGAAAAAGGCGAAAAGAGTACTTAAGAAGAAGACGGAGGAGAAGAAAACAATAGGGAGAGAGAGCCGAGGCAGCTGATTGACCCGTCTCGCTTTTGTCGATCGGCTGACGCAAAAGCGAGGCCACGTTATCCCTATCTTTTGTTGGTCGAATCATATATATATATATATGTTTTGATTATTTATTTTTTGCTGCCATTTATCCCTATCATTTTCCTCCTCCTCCTCCAGATTCTGACCCATGATTTCCTTTTGATAATGTCACGGGGAGAGAAAACTTATAATGTTATGATGTTATGTATTATGGTATTATTTTCAAATTGTATTATGGTATTATTTTCAAATTATGGTATTATTTTCAAACTAATCTGATGTTATGTATTTATAGTTTGATATCTTAATCTCATATCATGTCTCTAATTCAAGCTTATTTATTACACATGTGCTAACCTATGTATTTAGAAATGAATTCAGGGAGCATGACTTGAGGGAGAGCTTTTCTTACTCCCAAATCAAATCAAAACATCATTGTGTGCCATCATCAAAAAGGGGAGATTGTTAGACTTATTTATTTTGATGATTTATTTAATTATATTTTAATTTATTTGAAAGAGAAAAATATAATCCAAAATTTATTTTGATGATTTATTTAATTATATTTTAATTTATTTGAAAAAGTAAAATAGAATCAAAAATTATTTTGTCCCATTATTTTCACCTAAACTTTTATCTTAAATATTGTTTGAATGTATTTAATATTTGCTTAAATTTGGAGCTCATTTTAACCCAAAAAGAATGCCCAAACCAAAGGTTCAAATAGCCCAGCATAGCAGTAGGCCAAAAGGTTCAAACAGTCCAACATAGCAGCAGGCCAAAAGGTTCAAGCAGTCCAACATAGCAGCAGGCCAAAAGGTTCAAACAGCCCAGCACAGCAGCAGGCCAAAAGGTTCAAGTGGAAGATATTCAAATTAGTAATGATGGAGTGGAAGATATTCAAATGGATACAACGGCTATAAATTCAAATGAATACAACGGCTATAAACAGCTATAAATGGCTATAAGTTTCATTATATATACCAAAGCCTCTAATGTAAACAAATTACAAAAAATCAAAAAATATTCTTTAATCTATAATCACTCACATCTATTCTCTGAAAAAAATTTTGAGAAGTGTTCTTCAATTTTTGTTTACATCATCTCTCATAAATTATACATTAAGTTGTATAGCTTTAAGCCATCTTTCCTGTGTGAGGTTTATAGAAAAATCAGAGCTTCATTTTTATATCTATTTTTTAGAGATAATTCTTGTAGCTTTCTGTGAAAGCAAAAATACCTTCTTTTCAACCTTGTAAGAGTGTAGTACACTCACTGTTCTTGACTTAGAACGTCTGTATAAAATCTGTGGAGGATTGCTCCATCTGTGAAAAGGTTGCTAGCACACTGTGAAGCTAGAGTATAGTGAAAAATCTCAAGTGAAGCTTGAGTAGTGGACGTAGGCCGAGTTGAAGCCGAACCACTATAAATTTGTTTGCCTCTCTCTCCCGTATCTCTTTAATTTATTTAAATTGCCATAGCTATATTTCATATTTTTATTGTGCTAAAATCGTTAATTGACATAATTGTTAGAACAGTTGTTTTAATTATTTTTATTTCAATAACAATATTTATCTATTGTGCTAGTCATAATTTTTATTAGGTATTATTATTTTATTTGTAAAAACCTAATTCACCCCCCCTCTTAGGTTGTCTTTTGGGTAACATGATCATTTGAGGATTTTTTGATGCACAACCTATGTAAAAATTCTAGACAAGAAAAGAACGAAGCTATAAGATAAAGATCAGAAATGTGTTTTCATAAGCTATGGAGAAAGTGGATACAGGCTTTATGATCCCATCATAAAGAAAATATTATATTCAAGAGATGTTGAATTTGATGAAGCATCAAACTGAAATTGGCAGAACCCAAGTCAAGAACTAGTCCCAATAATCAATAATGAAGATAATCCAATCATTGGAATTTAAGTCTGCAATCACCCGCATTCACCTCAAAGGGGGATAGGAACAAAAATGAGTACTCCACAACTTAGTATGCAACAAGAAAGTATCAGCTATTCATCAACAACAGAGAATATAGCAAACAAGACTAGAACTATTCAAAATCTATATGATGTTACTAGAAGACTTGAAGATAATGAAGATTTCACAATATTTTGTCTATTCTCTGCAAGTGATCCTATTTACTTTGAAGCAACACAAAAGGAAGACATATGGAGACAAGCCATGCATAAGAAAATCCAAGCCATAGAAAGAAACAACAAAGCAATTACTGTCAAATGGGTGTATAAGACTAAAAGCAACGCTAAAGGAGATGTTGAAAAATACAAAGCAAGATTGGTCGTGAAAGGCTATAAACAACAATATGGTATAGACTATGATGAAGTTTTTGCTCCAGTAAACGGTACAACCTTTTATCTCTTTAATAGCCCAAAAAAAATGAAAGATATACCAAATGGATGTCAAATCAATATTTTTAAATGGTTATCTTGAAGAAGAAGTGTACGTTGAACAACTATTAGGCTATGTAAAGCCAGACCAACAAGATAAAGTATATAAGTTAAAGCAAGCACTACATGGCTTGAAACAAGTACCACGGGCATGGAATGCAAGAATCGATAGGTATTTTGTTGCAAATGGGTTTGTTAAATGTCCTTATGAACATTCCCTATACCTTAAGATCAAAAACAAGGGAGGAGATTCACTATTTGTTTGTCTTTACGTCGATGATCTAATATTCACAGGCAATAATCTCGATATGATCCGAGATTTCAAAGCATCCATGATACAAGGGTTCAAGATGACAAACATCGAATTCATGGCATATTTCTTGGGCATAGAAGTCAAGCAAAGTAATGAAGGCATTTTCGTGTCACAAGCTAGGTATGTCAAAGAAATCGAAAAGAAGTTTAGCATAAAAAATTGTCAAGTTGTCGACACACCAACAAATGGAGGTAACAAGATGTCCAAGTATGATGAAGGAAATAAGGTTAATCCAACGTATTTCAAAAGTTTAGTTGGAAGCCTAAGATATCTCACAGCCACGCAACCTGATATATTGTTCACAGTAGGCTTAGTTAGTCGGTATATGGAAGAACCCTAGACGCCATATGTAAAAGCAGCCAAAAGAATCCTACAATATGTGAAAGGTACAATAGAATACGAATTGTTTTATTCATCTACAGAAAAGTCCAAATTAGTAGGATATTGCGACAATGACTAGGCAGTCGATGTGGATGATCATAAAAGTACTACCGGATTTGTGTTTTATCTCGGAGATATAACTTTTACGTGGTCCTCAAAGAAACAACTGATAATAACTCTATCGACATGCGAAACAGAGTATGTAGCTATTGTTGCAGGAGCATATCATGCTATCTGGTTAAGAAATTTGTTGAAAGAAGTTCAAAAACCGCAACAAGAAGCTACAAAGATATGCGTGGATAACAAGTCAGCAATTCACTTAGGAAAGAATCCAATCTTCCATGATAGAAGCAAGGATATCGACACAAGATTTCATTTCATACGAGAATGCATAAGAAAAGAAGAGATCCAATTTATACACACGAAAAGTGAAGATCAAATTGTAGACATATTTACAAAGCCCCTCAAAACAACAACATTTGTAAAGCTAAGAAAAATGCTTGGAGTTACCTTATTTGGTGATTCAAGTTTAAGGGGGAGGTTGGAAAATAAACTTGAACCTTCCACCCATCTCCAGAAGCTGCCTGAAGATGGAAGACCATAATGAAGAAAAAAACTATGAAGCTTCCTTGAAGCTCACCAAGACAGAAACTTAGAAGGTAAGAAACTGAATTCAAACCACAGCTGTAAATACATACATGTTTGATACACGGTTTAGAAACTTATAAATAGATTGTTAGGTCCATAAGAGGTTTGAGAGATAGAGAAGTAGGAGATAAAACCCACAGATTGTATTTGTTTGAAAATAAATTCATTCATTTGTTTGTGTGTGAGACATCATAAATTTCATATAAAATATATAGAAACCCACCATCAATTATATTGTCCCAATTATCACAATATTATGATATCATGTGTTGTCATCTACTTTAGACAGAAATGCAAAGTGGCTAGCCTGATGAATGAAATGCTTCCTTAAGAGATAGGGGTTTTGAAATAGAGTTTCGTTGCTACGAACGCAATATTTAGATTCGAGTCTCTCCTTCCCATTTTCTTATTGGAGAAGGCTTCTGTCCCGTTGTAAATTGGAGGTATTGTCTGTATCTACAGATCTATACCTAAAAAATAGAACAAAAAATTGCCTAAAATTTGACAATCTAAAGTGATGAGGTCCATAACAAAAATTTAAATACACAATATAGATTTAAAATTCTTTATTTTTTTGGTGTTTTTTTTGGGTAAATAGACTTTTCCTATGCGGATTTGAGTCTCACCTTACTATTTTTTCTTTTCTTTTTTTTTAATTTATTTATTGTACAAGGCTTATTTCTAGTTGATAATTGGAGGTGTTATTGGACGTCCACTTACTAATAGTCTCACCTCAATAATTTAAACAATTCATATTGTCAGACCCACAAGGTAGATCATTAAAAAAATAAAATAAAATAAAATAAAAAATCATATTAATCAGACAATTGTAAACACATAATTAGGTCATATTTATTTTTAAAAACATGAATAATAAATGTAGTTTTATTTTGAAAACAAATATTATAATTTATTTATGCATCTACTTCGTCCAATCAATGTGATTTTTTCTAAGAACAATATATTCAACCGGCTCTACAATATAAACTGTTTAAATTATCCAGGTAAGCCCTCTGGATAGCCCACAAAGGCCTAGTAACACCTCCATTTTTATTTATTTTTTGATCGGCGAAAGTTAGTTGATTAGTTGTTAAGTTAACATATTGAGGGAGTTGACATTCACACCCATACATCTTGCAAAAAAATCTTATCCTGCCATTCCACTTCTAAGAGTGGAATCCAAAATCTCCCTTTAAGAGAGACTCAGTGACCAAAGGACTAGCTTAAGTAAATTAGACCCCCTTGATTCAATAACACCTCCTGTTAACGGGGTGGGGATTGTGCCTCAATTTGATGGTTATTATGGGTTTATTTTTATGATCCGAACCGTTCATTTTATAGGGTTCGTTGAGTACTTCATGCCTATCAAAAATTATATTCATCGGATATTAATAACTATGTGATCGGATTACACATTTTTTATGCTATTTCTCAAAAAAAAAACTTATTGTTTATTTTTTATGATAAATGTGATTTGATCATATAGTTATTGATATCCGATTAATATAATTTTTAATAAGTATGAAATACTCAACAAACCCTACAAAATATACAATTTGAATTATAAAAATAAACCCATAATAATTCTCAAATTAAGACTCCCTCATCAACTAAAGAGAAGCCTTACGCTTTCTTATTTCCCTCTACCGATTGGAGAGAGAGAGATAGAATGATCCGAGCTTATCAATTAATGAAGAGTAGTTAGTACTGTATAAGGACCCTAGTTTACCAAACCTAAAAATAAAAAACAAACACAAGTGTGTACAAATAATTAATAATAAGAAATTTGGATTGAAATAGTGATTGACAAGGTTTTCGTGTACCATTATATATATCAAATGACTTTCTGTGTGCATTTTTGGTTGTAAGCTGTCACCGAAAAAATGATTTTAAACTAACAAGTGATTATCATATTAGCTTATTATCAAGAACCCACAATTTTTCTACAATACTGCTGCAGCAGGCCCCCAGTTGGGGCTGACCCCCACCACCCCCATATACACGTGGGGTCAAGAAGAGGAGGAAGGAAAAACAAAAACAAAAACAAAAAAAAAATTAGACCAATCAGCACCCACACTGGAGGTGCTGGGGGTTTCCCCAGTTGGGGTCTCCCCCATTTTCCATTTTTCTATTCTTCTCCAAATCCACGCATCCCACAAAATTAATTTTCATAAAGCCTAACCATATTTTCTAAGTTACATGTTTGATACTATTTCACAATGATTGTTATATATGTGTGTGTATTTATATAGCTGCAATAATGATGATGGCAACACATTTTGGAATCTTGGTTGTAGATTGACCATAAAATTTTAGTAGTATATATATATATATATGCGTGTGTGTTTTTGTGTCAGTCATTTTTAATTAAGATAATGGATATGAGATTAATTTAATGTGCCTCAGTTGTAATCAAAAGGTTAACTCACATCAATGATGATGAACATTAAACTGATAAGCCTATTACATCTGAGGGATGGTCAGACAATGATTGGTACAACACATCTCTTTGAGAATATATATATAGATTTTAAGTTGAGTTTGAATTTTTGATTTGTGAATGAATTTGAAAGGGGAAAAAAAAAATGAATGATGTAAAAGCTTTTCTTTTTTTCTTTTTTTTTTTCCCTCATTTTTTCTCCACAAATTGAAGATTTAAACATAGCATTAAAATGACACTAATGGTCCCTTCTAATATATATCTAAAGCTAGGCCATATTGATATGGGCACTTTCGAGCATGGCTTTATATTTCAAGAAAGAAAAACTATTCTTCTAAAAAATTCACCCAAAATTAGCCATCAAAATAATACAGCAGTAACATTTTTACCCAAAAAAAAAAAACTAGTCATCTCAGTTGGATTTTTATTTTAAAAATAATAAGCCCATAATGCATTTCTTTCTATTATAGATCATATTGCAGTTATATCACTTTGTATAAATTTTCTCCATTTTTTCTATTTATATAAACATTACTCTTTCAAGAACAATGAGAAGATTTTGCCCAAAAAAATGTGAGAATAACACTTCATTGAAATTATGAAGGGCAAAATAAGGGAACTAGAGGGCTACAGAGCATGCATTATTGGATTTAAAAAATTAAAAAAAAAAAATTCTACATGAAATCACAAAATAAATGTCATATATATGCATGTAGAATCATGCCCTAAATGCATATCATGTGCATTTTCTTTTCTTGATTGCATATCACAAAAAACTGTTACTCAATAATAACCACTCAGTAATAATGGCCCTATTTGGTAGAGCTGTAGGAAAGTGCTTATAACTTATGCCTAAATAGCTTATAGCTTATAACTATGAACATAAGCTGATTTCTGACTTATAAATTAAGCATCTCCTGCCCCACTCAAAGAATAAGCTGATTTCTGACTTCCGAAAAGCTATAAGCTATAAGATAAACCAAACACATCAAAATAACTTAAATTAAGCTGAAAGCTGAAATAAGCAGTTTTTAAGCTGCACCAAACAGGCATAATATCATGTGCATTATAATAAAGCCAAAATCAAGTGGCGCAAACAAACACAAATTTTCACTCACAAATATACCAGAACATAATTGTGCCAAAAAAATTAATAGACCATGAAGTGTCAAAAAAACAAATTGCAAGCTTTACCAGTCCTAATGAAGGACTAGCCTTTTACAATACAAATATCAAAACCTTTTGGGCTCCATAAATAACTCCTATGTGTGCAATCAATGAAAAAAACGTGAAAACCTCAAATAATAACTGAACAGAACTAGAAGTTGAAGCTGAAGCTGACTCGTTTTATAGCGGGTAGTGGAGACCTCGTTCACAAATAAAAATGAATTGAATGCAGTAATTCCTTGAACCCATCTCCACCATACAAGTCGTCAATGAAATTTCACAGCCTAATCTCATACGAACCGGCTTTGGTAATATAACGAACCCACTCCACTGTGTTGTACCCACTCTTCTCCCATACCTACACACGGGCAATTAGGTGTGAAAATATAAAAAATAAATAACTGTATTTCTACAAAAAGGAATTACATCATTTTAAAGATCTATCGGTATTACCTTGAGAAATCGGACTCGTAAACCCGATGCTGTGAACATAGGAACCTGTAAAACACAAATTTCAATAATTATCCAGTGGAAGATTGGTTAATATGCTGTATGTCTCATTGTATAGCAACTATGCAACCAGAACACTGACAGCCTACAGCACATGTCAAAGATGCTATGGACTTCAAATATAATGATCAGAAACATAATTTTTTTTATTTTATTTTATCTTCTCTATTCATGCACATTTTGCTCACAGAAAGGTTTCTGATCCATTGAAGGTATAGATGACTTGAGAAATCATAGATGGAAAAAGAACCAAATCAAATCCCATAAAAGTTATAGTAAGCCTGCTTTGACAATCATATCATACAATCTACGAAATTCAATCTTCTTGAAGTTACGCATGTAAAAGTCATAAGTAAGCCTGCTTTGACAATCATATCATACAATCCACGAAATTCAGTCTTCGTGAAGTTATGCATGTAAAAGTTGTAGCATCCTACCAAATTGGCATGAGGTGGGTTATTGATACTTTCCATTCATTTACATGACACAAGTGAACCAGTATTAAATAAAATCATTTTGATCAAGTAGGGAAGCACCTGGAACTCCATCTGAATTGGTGGTCTAGTCCAAGACTTCTTTTCTGTCATCGTGGAAATCAACTCTACTTCTGCACTCAAGGTTGGCTCAGTTTGTCCAGGAAATTTCCTTATCCTACAATGTCGCAAAAATTAGATGAACTAGCAACTTAAAATGTCAAACAAAACAAACAAAATGGAGTATATATAAAAATCGATAGTAAAATGCTAAGATACTAATAGATGCTTCTGAAAATATAAGACCATATTATTCATGTAAGAGTATTTACCATGAAATCTACCAAATAAAGCTAGTGACACATGTTTTGAAATTCAGGTATTTTTCAAATGCTTAAAAATAAACACAATCAATATTTGGACTTGGTAAACAAGGTTTGACGTGTCAATTAATATGCTACGAGCTGGAATGCTCTTCTGAATTGAAATAAGGAAAAACACATTGTAGTAAACTTTTGAGTGAAGCTTGAAAACTTAAAAGCTTCAAGGTCTCCTTAAAACCTTATTGTCACTAGAAATGAAGGCACACATCAAGGTCCAGCAGAGCGTAATTGACATCGACGGATATGTGCAAACTCTAAAAGTTTCTTATTATATTGTCATTCTATCTGCAGAACATTGTTTTTTATAAAAATGAAAACATTAATTTTAATCAACATAAGTATTAAAGTCTGAAATTATAATTGAGTAAACACAGGAAAACCAGAGAAAGCACAACCTGAGTGCATGTACACAAAAGAGAGGTTGTTAAAACAACAAACTAAACCATCTGTCCACTTTTCAGATAATCAAAGAATTCTACATTTAAGGGATAAAAAAGCACAACTGGCATGTGATTATCTATGCAGAATCTCAGGTCCACAAACTACTCAAAATTACACAAAAGCATGATTAGCAACTATATTACATTCCACAACTAGCATGTTATCCATATTGACTTAAAAGAATATTCACCAAGCTTCAACTTTTGTCTTCTTCAATACTTGCATTATCATTTCCATCAATGATTCAATATTAGTATATATCATAACCATTTACACTTTAATTTTAGTGATTCCTGAGAGTTAATGTTGGCCTAGGTGCAAGGTAGTATCAGGCTAGGCACTCATACACAAATGTCCAACTTTGTTATCCCTGCACATGCCTATAATCCTTTTACCCCCAAGCTGTCCCCTCAGGTTAATCAGATAACAAAAGATGTCTTTGCGTGTTAACTCCAACAAATATTTTTCCTCAAAAGCCATGTTTCCATCACGAGAGAAATTAAACACATCCAATTTGTGCATATGACACTTTCAAAAAGCAGACAGCAACTCAATAATAACTAACATCAAATACTCACTTCCAGACCAAGCAATCAATAGCCGCATTGTATTTAGCTCGTCCTGATGTCACTTGGAAACTTGTTTTTGCTGTTTGTTTTGGTACCGGAATCTTAACTACAACTCCAAGTGCAAACATTTTTGCACCAAAGACACTTTTTACCTGAAATTAAAATCAATGACATAAATAAATGGTAATCAATGTAAAAAAAAAGCATGCTTGTAAGTGGAGACAACAAACCTTGACATTTACTTCCATGCGTGTCCGACCAAGTTCCTTAATTGTAGGCAACACCCGGAATGGAAGATTCACACCCTCAGTAATACGATACCTGTGGAAAAAATGTATATAAACATAAATGTGGGCCCTAACTATATGTATATATAGTAGATGAGGATCCTCATTCAGGCACCATCAAACAAGTAATATGCATTCACATACACAAAATCATGCCGAAAGGAAAACATTGATGACAGTTTATAAGATAATAAGATTGCTTGAACATGTTTACTGCAAGGAAATGATGGCAACATGGTACTTTAAAACAAGATTTACTTTTCTTGATGTGTGTGCATGTGTATGTATGAATGAAGCTCAACACAAAGTTAAATATTGAAAACCTACTTACAGAAACTAAATCTTGTTCATGGGTGGCTTAGGTTCTACCCAGACTCAGAGGTTCAATTTTTGTTTTTGTTCTTGATTAACCACAGGATTTGTAAACCAACCTGAACCCAACTTTCCAGATGCCTTAACCACCATGCTAGGGAAGTTTTAAAAAGTTAAAGCTTAAATATTTAAGATTCACTACCCTTCCCCAACTCATCCTAAAGCAGTCCCCATTTTTGCCTTGCATTCATGGAGCCAGAGAAATTCCAAAATAGCAAACACTCTACAAAACAAAACATGTCACTTGATAAATTCAACAGAACAGGACATTAATGCATCAATTCAATAAAGTTGAGTAACAACACGTGGATGGTATAGTAACTTAATGACTAAGAATGGTATCAGCAGTATTTATTCCAACCAGGATTCATTCAGAACTCATTGACTGATACTTACATTACCTGAGGAAGGTTTACTCACTTATCCTTTACAACAGAAATTAATCTTCAAAACTACAGCCATATTTACAAGCCCATTGTTCACTTAATTTCAGTAAGTGGACAGTATATACAGCAACTTCACAATTATATTCAGTACACGTAACATTCTTTGCTGTTGCTTATGTACAATATATTACATTAATACCTGTTACCCAAAATGTTCATAATTGAAAAAGAATCGTAAGCTTACTTCATCAACTCAAATTCACCATCTGGTGGCACAAAACTAACAGTCTTTTCTGAGTTAAACCTTGTCAGGTTTACACATTGATGGAAAGTAACATCGTCGAGCTCAATCGTTTTCCCACTGCATGAAGTAGCATGTTCAAAGATTGGTTACAGATAAGGCATAAAAAATCCATCAAACATAAAAGAAAATTAAAATCAAATCTCAGCCAAACTACGTAAAATCATATGGGCAAACAAGATGCAATGCTGAATATATATAAGGACAAAAAGAAAGAAGAGGCAAGAGACCCTCATAAAACGACTAAATCCTTTCATCCATTTTAGGAACCAATCAGAAACACTCCCCCGATTACCTCTAACTCCTCTCCACCATCCCCTTTGGCAGGCAAGACTGCCAAAGGGGTACAAGCCAGAGGCAATCCGGTGCCCAACTCCTTCCAACCAACACCCATTTGACCCAGTGAACCCTCCTGAGACAAAACTGCTATCTCCCCTATTTCAACATTCAGCCAAGGTCATCAAACCCTGCCTTGTCCTCAGCCCCCCAAAAATCTTGCATCTCTGTACACTCCTCAGAGTCCACAGTCCTATTCAGACCCTCCCCCCTTTCCCCAAACCCTTCACCAGCATCCACAGACCAGCCCCCCACCAAAACGTCATCAACACCCAAAGAAGCAAATCACCCCCAACTCAGACAATACCATCCTTGCCAAGAAGATAATTTCAGCAAAGGAGTGTCACTGTCATGCTATTGTCCTCAGACTCTATTCTTACTATTGATAATTTGATGAAGAGGGGCTATAAACTTTCTAACAAATGCCGTTTATGTTTTCGAGAATAGAAAACAATTGATCATTTGTTGCTTCTTTGCATGTTGCTAGAGAGTTATGGAGCTTGCTTTTGACCACTTTCGAAGTTCATAGGATCATGTCAATTTCTTATCTCAAGTAGTTACGAGTGCTGAGAGAGGTTGCTGGGTGAAGATGAGGAAGAAAGCATGGACCACGCTATTATGCATTATGCAGTGCTTGTAGATAGTGGAACCGTTTTAAGACACAAGGATGGAACTGCAAACGCTTGAGATGTTCTTATTGCATAGCTTTTGTTTTTGGTGTAAAGGATTGTACTATGAAAATCCTCTTTTGCTCTTGTAAATTTCATATGAGAGCTTTGTCCTTGTGTTGAGCTTCCTTGAACTTTTTGTTCTTATACAGTCTTTGTAAAAAGATGCGTCTCTCAATACAAGTTTTGTTATCTATCCCAAAAAAAAAAAAAAATTATGAAGTTCTCAACATCAAGTATTCAACTCAACCACCATAATCTCCACTCTTGCTAAGGAAACATCTACATCCATTTACACTGCCAAAGGCATAACCAGGAGGACCTGCCAAACCCTACAAACTCTCCTACTAGGATAACCCCAAATCATCTCCTTAAAACCTTGGCAACCAAGCCATGCATAGCCCATTGAATGCCAAAAAAAGAAGGGGGAAGAGGAAATGGCACCTAGATTTTGATGAAATCACTATCACAAGATGAGGTTATAGAAATAAATGTTGGAAGAAGAGCACAATTAGCAAGAATAAAAATAAGATATTACAGGACGGCACGAAGTAGTTTATCTTCTAAAATAAATATTTACAAACAAATGAATACATGAGAGGAGGATACAAGAAGTATGCCTTAAGAAGTTACCTCTTTGTAGGACGTGATTTAATTTGTGACTCTTTTTCAAGGCCAATTTTATCATTTAAACCCAACTTTAAATCAGGCATTCCAGAAAGGAAGCACTTCATGAGAATTTTCCCAGTTACATCGCAACGCAAAACACTACCTATAATCACAAAATTTTTTATTAGTGATCAAAGGAGAAGTACATCAGTCAAAATACCAGCATAAAACTATTCATACCTTTTGAAGACATAAGAAGATTGACACTTTCCACAATATCCAAAAACACCTGTTACACAACTAGGGTTATAATCCAGTAGGATGCCCATATTTGCCAAAAATGAGATAGGGAAGAAAAATGAAATTACCTCATTCTTTTTATAAACTAGACCCTCTCTACGCCAACCAACAGCACCTGTAACTTGTAAAGTTGCATTAGGAACTGGTTTATCTGCAGGCTATTTTGTCCATATGGCACCAATAAGTTAGAAGAACATATAATATTTAAGAAAAAGAAGACAAGTCATTTCATTTTTCACAAGTAGAACAGAACAGAACTTCAACAACGGTAACAAACAAGAATCTAAAACTGATCTGGAGAATGCCGCTAAAACAAATAGCTGAAACAAACATCTAACCTTTGATGAGAATGGCGAGCGTACTCCTTCCTGAGTGATGTAAAGCTTCAGGATTTCTGGAGAAAGATTTTGGGGATAACCAAAGTCCATGATCTCTGCAATTTTGGACAAAAGTACCAAGGGTTAATGCAGATATTCATGAGAAATTTGTTAAGCCTTGTAATTGTCTCATAGACAATATTGCCCAATTGCAGGCTTGTGCAGGTGGCTAAGAAGAAGAGTGCAATCTAGTGCACGTTAAGCATTTTTAAAATACAAATTTCATACAGTTCAGCTCAGAATATAAGAGTGTAGACACCAGAAAAAAGTTTGCATAATTGAAAAAATAAAGATGTGCATATCTATGAATTTGTATGTGCACAAATGCATATGATTATCCTGAATCCAATGGTACTAAAATGTTTCTTATTAAGAATATGCAGGAAAGCAGGATGATAAAGGGGCAAGGCACGCATAAGAAACATATGATAATTCACAAACTAAACATAGATGTTTTTTTTGAAGATTCTGTCTGTCTCAAAGGCCGGGCATTGCTTATATTGAAAGAACTGCTTCAACACTTGCATTAGTTTCTAAAACATAAATTTTATATCCTCGGAGTGTTGATGTTACATGGATCATATTATTGTCCTTGGAAAAATAAGAAGTAGGACGATTTCTGTAGTCAGAATTGCAGATCAACATCACAGGTGGTAGATTTGTTCATTGGTGGCAATGCAGCATCTATTTTTATAAACCTCTTCAGACGGGTTCATTTTAATAAAGATGGTATTAAATCCCATTTTAAGTTTCTAGTAATTTAATCCCCCCATCCCATTTTATGTGTTAAGGTTGACTTTGCATAAGCTTTAAGCATCTTTGAATGATAAATTTACAGAAAAATACCCATTCTATTTGAATATATATATTTTTTATTGTGATTGTATTTAAACATAAATAACAACAGGGGTAACATGGGAAAGCGATGATTAAACTTATTGAAATTTATAACTAACACATAAAATGGGATTTCCATAAAAAGGAAAGCAAGACGCGTAAAATAGGGCAGAGGAAATATTTGATTAGATGTAGCGTATAGTGTTTATCTTGAGGTCTTCCATACTTTATAAGCTTAGTCTTTTTCACCCAGTTTACATACTCCTTGTGCATTTTAACAACCCATTTAAAATTCCAAGTTGACTTTTAAAGCACACACAAATGCACTCAGATATGCACTAAGAAGCATTCAAGCATAACATAACACATGGTAACAGCATAGAACCATGTTCAAATAATATTCATCAAAAATAAAATATAAAACAACTCTAAAAGACTGGAAAGAGCTAAATGCAACTTAAAATTGAATACTCTTAAAATGCCATACCATCCAATAACTCATAAATCAAAACGAAATTGTTACGAATAGCATCTTCATCAAAAGCCCCACCAAAATATGATTTGAACAGCTGAACAGCCTGCATAAAAATGCATTCTACAAATATCAATCACTAATGAAGACATTAAAATTAATATACTTCCGTGATTAAAATGTATTCAAGGTAAAGAATTTTTTATTTTTTTTTTTTGGATAAATTATTCAAGGTAAAGAATTTCATTATATCTCTTCTAAGATCATTCTATTTCGTATGGCCGGGCTAACAACAACAACAACAAAATTATTTGAATTAGAAACATGCAGACAAAGAAAATTAGAGAAAATACCAAGACTAAGTGGAATACAATTTGGCTAGGTCTTGGGTTCAAATCTCTCCAATCACAGTATATGTATATAAACATGTATAAAGAATAAAGCTCCAATTATTTGTATTGGTGTGCTAAGATAAAAGAAATTAGCCGCCTAAGCAAGCACAAAATTTCCTGCTCATTACCAAAGGTCTGGACTCCAAACTCAAGTAACATAAAGCCAAATCCGTTAATCAAGAAGTATAAGCATCAAGAAAATGATGACTACCTCAACAACAAACTTGAATGCACATGCTACATTAGCATTACTGCTGACAACAATCACAATATAGACATTGCTAATTCTCATGTAAAAGAAAGAGCAGCCTCCAATCTGCCGCACAGGACATGTACCAAGTTCTTTCGTTTGCATTATATGCGTTCGAAAGGCATCCACCATATTTCCCCTGGAGAAATGATTAGAGTCAATAAACACAAAAAATAAAAGTTATACAGCATTAAGCCATAAAATAAAATCCTCTACCATATAACATCTATGTTTCATGAACTCTTTTAAATTTGTGACCTACCTACCTGTATTGGACATTTGCCATTTAGATAAGGGTATGGAAATTGTGAAAAATGTGTAGGACATGTCTAGTTCGAGATGCACCCGACCCAACACATAAATAGTCGACTTTACTATACAACTATGAGTAATGCTTCTAAAGCTGACACATAATGTAGTCATGCCTGGTGTCCTTGGAAATGAGAATGAGATGAATCCCACAATTTTGTTCTTGCTCTTGCTGGATGCGTCAGAAATATTTGAGAGACATGTGAGAGTCTAAGATTAATAGTTTACTTTATTTCACTCTATAAAAGAGTCACGCCAATATTTTAAACAACTTCAACGTTAGTTATTTCTCAATTATGAATTCTTATCGCATTGATATTATAATATCCATTTGAAAAACTATGAAAGATGCTCCTTCCTCTTCTTGTAAATAATATGATTAAATGCTTTAATCTGATCATAGAATCTATTGAAACTCCACAAGTTAATGACTTACACCTAAGTTACAAAGTTTCCGTGTTCATTTCATCTCTTTTCCCTTATGGGTATTACATGTCAAATTTGTATTAGCCCTTTTTCTACATAAATTTCTTTGCCTTCCAAATTATGCAGTAAACATTCTGTCACAACTCACCAAAAGGATAATTTTTTTTTAACACTTGAATATCAAAAGAACTTCTCTTCTTCTTTCCAAACTGCTAATTGCAAACATTTCAAATCAAAAAAAAAAAAACATAAAATTTTATAGTCCTGTATCACAATCCGAAATCATAAGTTTTTTAGATGTAACTGTGATTCAAAACATGACATGAGAGACCACACACTTCAATCAGACAGAACAACACTTGGATAAAAATGCACCATTTGCTCACCAAATCACATATATTATATGGAGAGAGAGAGAGAGAGGAGCTGACCCAACGTCGTCGCGGTAGAGGCGATTGATGAGGACATCGCCGCGGAGATTCAAGAAGTAAACAGCGGAAGCAGCCACCGGCATCGCTGCAATCGATTGGATCCAATTTCCAGAATACTACTCAACACAAGGACAAGAAACGATCGATCGATACAATTTTCAGGTCAGAACTAGGGTTTTCATCTCGAGATGCGAAGAGCAATGGCGACCAGGTCTTTCGTTTGAATCGCGAGCGTGACTCGGAGCAACTCGGGTCGTCGGTGTTGTCTTCGATCTTTCTATGGTTGTATTGTATGTATGTTGCGGGAGCTCGATGAAATTGTTGAATTGTCTTGTAGGATATTCCGGGAAGAATTTTTTAATATATGTTTTTTCAGTTCAAAGTAATCATATTTATTTGTTTTTTAATAATTTTGAAGTTCGTTTTTCTCCCCCTCTATTTTATTTTTTTTATTAATGATTATTTTTTTAATACAAATATAATAATTTAAAAATTTATCTGTCAAATAAATTTTTAAAAAACTAATATATTTTATTTTTTTTATTAATAATTATTTTTTTAATACAAATTTAATAATTTAAAATTTTGGACAATTTTTTTTCAGGTCCCTAATAAGAGTAATTTATAGCATAAAGGACACCAAAAATAGGAATGATGCCTCAGGTCCCTCACTAACGACAGGCGCGTTTTTAATTTTTTTTTGGACCAAAATACCCTTCACAGATCAACATAGAACGCTCAACTCGATTGCATTCCGACGACTCAATTCATTCCAAACATCCAACCATTTTCATGAGCAAGAGAACATGAGAATTAGGGTTTCACTATCATCTTCACTGTCGCCATTACGGTTCATTATCTTCTGCCAAACTCTTTTCAATTCGTTCCTCACAAATTTCTCTGACCTGTTTTCATTGTTCATCGTCATCTCAGTTCATCTTCATCTCATTGCATCTTCATCTCAGGCCATTTCAGTTCGAAATTAGGGTTTTCATCATCACTCTGGTAAGTTTTCTCCAATCCAACTAGTTTTTCTCCGAAATATAGTTGACTAGCTTTCCATTAATTAGGATTTCAATTTCGTAATAAAAACCTACATGAATTTGAAAAATGTTATTTCTCTAAGTTTCGAACTTATTCTTGAAGATGTTTGTGTGATTTTGTCTGTAAATTTCTCTGTCATTTGAATTTCTCTGGTATTTGCTTGATCTATGTGTTTTCTTTGAATTTTCTCTGGCATGTTTATTCCCCCATTTGTTTCTGGTTATTTCCTATTTTTCTCTGGTTTTCTGTAAATTTCTCTGGCATTTTCATATTATGAAATTCATATTTTTTCTGGCTTGCCATGTTTAATTTTCTCTGTCATATATGTAATTTTCTCTGGCTTGCCATGTGTAATTTTCTCTGATATGTTTATTTTGTTCCATTCTTAAATTTTCTATGGCCACATCACTTTTCTCTTTTGTGTGGTTCTGTCATGTTCCATTTTCTCTAGTTGTTTGTAAATTTCTCTGGCATTTTCATATTATGGAATACACACGTGTTTAATTTTCTCTAGCTTACCATGTGTAATTTTCTCTGGTATGTTTATTTTGTTCCATTCTTGAATTTTCTCTGGCCACATCACTTTTCTCATTTGTGTGTGTCTGTTATGTTCAATTTTCTCTGGTTGTCTATAAATTTCTCTGGCATTTTCATATTATGGAATTAACATTTTCTTTAGTTTGCCTTGTTTAATTTTCTTTGGCATATATGTAATATTTTCTGGCCTACCATGTGTAATTTTCTCTGATATGTTTATTTTGTTCCATACTTGAATTTTCTATGGCCACATCATTTTTCTCCTTTGTGTGTGTCTGTCATGTTCTATTTTCATTGGTTGTCTGTAAATTTCTCTGGGATTTTTATATTATGGAATGCATATTTTCTCTGGCTTGCCTTGTTAATTTTCTCTGGCATATATGTAATTTCTCCTGGCTTGCCATGTGTAATTTTCTCTGGTATATGTTTAGTTTGTTCCATTCTTGAATTTTCTCCGGCCACATCACTTTTCTCCTTTGTGTGTGTTTGTCATGTTCCATTTTCTCTTGTTGTCTGTAAATTTTTCTGGGATTTAATGTTGACATCTTTATGTTTTCATTGTCTAAAAATGACGAAACATAAAAGCAGCAAAACACCATAAACACCAAGTAAGAAACAGAAACTCTATAAATAAGATAATCTAATTTGAATATTTCTTAAAACTAACTATACCTATAATTTGTATGCAGTGTGGATTGTGGCCTCTTCATTTGCTACATAATGAGACAATATAGCAACCATGAACCTATCAGCTCAACATTGTCAAAACAAGACGTAAGGTTCACGAGGACAGAAAATCATAGAGAGATTTGCGACCGAAATTGGCCGGTCATGGACAGAACCAATTGAAATACCACCAAAAGAAGAACTGAAAGTATAATAGTGAAAGCATACTAGTGAAATGAAGACAATGTACACAATGTAATTAAGAATGACCCTTCAATTTTTTTTTTCGTACATTGAAGAAATGATGTTGTTTGACATATATGTATATATATTTTTTTAACTAATGTAAATTTCATAACTATCAATGGTTAAATATTTTTTTTATAATGCATATTTAGTGGTGATTATCAACAAAATCCACACAGAGAAAATTGTCTAAAGAAATTTTTCTTGTATGAAGTTACCAAAATTTCACAGAAAAATTTAACTCGTATCGTGCCAAAAGGATGCCTATATGATCATGTAATTTGTAATGCACTGTGTTGGTACGAAACAATCATCAAATTCAAAAAATACAATGCACATTGTAGTTTTCTCTGCTATTGGCAAATTTCTCTAGATGAATTTGAGCACACAAAACACAGTGCACTATTGGCAAATTTCTCTAGATGAATTTGACCTCACAAAACATAGTGCAGAAAGTAAATTTCTCTGGATAAATTTCACCTCACAAATTTCTCTAGATGAATTTGACTTTACAAAACATAGTGCACAAAGTAATTTTCTCTGCTACTGGAAAATTTCTCTGGATAAATTTGCCACAATGCACATAATAAATTTCTTTGGATGAATTTGACCTCACAAAACACAATGCACATTTCAACAAACACAATGCACATAGCAAATTTCTCTGCTATAGGAAAATTTCTCTGGATCAATTTGATTGGTATTATAAAGGGGTACTTACCAATTAGTCCTATTCACTAGACTTATTTACCTACAGGTCCTAACTAATAAATTTAACATTATAAAAATAAGAGAGTGATAAATTTATCACTAAAAAATTATTCATAAAAAAAGAGACTGATAAATTTATCACTATAAAATTATTCATAAAAAAAAAAGACTGATAAAATTTGTCTTTATCACTTAATAAATTATATCAAATAGGACTTAATAGGTAATAAGTCTCAAAGTAGGACCTATTGGGTAATAAGTCTCCCAAGTAGGACCTATTGGTAGTTTACCCTATTATAAAGGCACTCCCAAAGTATGTTTCTAAAAACGCAACACAAAAAGTAATTTTCACTGCTATTAAAAAATTTCTCTGGATGAATCTGATTGGTATTATATATGCACTATCCAAAAAGTACATTTCACAAAACAAAATACACAAAGTAATTCTCAAATGTATTATTCAATCAATAAATGTAATATCCTCAACTATTTAACAAAGGTTCCTTGCATGTCCTCTTATTATGGCGATCAATCCTATCACATCGACTACACTTCATCACCCTTTTAAACTCTTCAGTAGAAGCAATTCTGTTCTTCTTTGGCCTCCCAGCTGGTCTCTTACTCAATGCAAGTAAAATCATAGCATCATCAATTCAATTCGCATGAAACATTAATGATAATAGTATCATTCCCATATTTGCACAGCAACAACACTGCACTGTCCATCTAACCTGAAAGAAAAAATACAAAAAATAACTTGTTCAATATAAAAATACTTCACAAGAACAACATAAAAGTCTAGAGAAATTTCTAATAATTATAATTTTCTCTGGATTATAATACCTATCATATAATTTTCTCTAGACTCAAATAAAAGTCCAGAGAAATTTACAAACTTAAATTCACCTTCAAGATAACAAATACAAAATTACAGAAGAATTAATGAATCTAGAAAAAATCACAGAGATATTCAATGCTAACTATTAAACACAATCATAGACAAAAATCACACAGAAGATCAGTTATCAAATTATAAGCTTCTATGTGATTTTCACTAGACTACAAGCTTATAATTTTCTCTATGTGATTGTGCATTATTGGACTCAAATCAGAATGCAGAGAAATTTCTCTGGAATATAAACATACAATTTTGTCTGGAATATGAACATATAATTTTCTCTAGAATACAAAGCAAAGTGTAGACAAATGAAAAGTGCAGAATAAATGAAAAAAACAGAGCACAAAACTTAAGACAGTGAAGAAAAACAGAGCCGGTCTCCAAACACAAAGAACAAAACTTATCATTGATAAATATGTAACACAGAATGAAAAATCAACTCCATTGTCAATAACAAAGAATGAAAAATCAACTTCAAAAATCAAAAAATAATTCACTAAGCTGGCTTTTCTATCACATTGATCAAAACTGAAAATAAAAACCTAATTCAAAATAAACTACAAAAACTTATTTGAAATCGGAGTCCATATATACAAATCAAATAAAAAATAAAAAACTTAAACTGATTATTAAACTTACCTGATTCAACTCTACTGGAAATTCGAGCTTCAACACGACTTCAACTTCTACACGATCAACGAAACTCAACTACTATACGACTACAAAATTCCTATAAAATTTCCACGAAATCTGCATCATCGAAATCTCCATCGATCGCCAAGTTCATCCCAAAGTAATCTTCCACAAAAATAGTAACGTAATCTTCAGATTCCAAAATTGAAAACTACGTATAATATACAAAAGGGTAAAATAGGTATTTTATAAACTAAACTAACATTAAGGGACCTTAGACACCAGAAAATATTATTGTGGATCTCTCCTCATACTAAAAGTTGAGTAGGGACCTTAGACCAAGTCAAATAAATTTTTTAAAAAATAATATATACGAAAATCTTAAACATGGCTCGTGGTAGCATAAGACCCTCAAGTTCTCTTAAATTTAAAATTAAATATTTTTTTATGTAAAATAAATAAATACGAATATGCTGACGAGATGGCACATCAAGACTCTCATCTTCTCTATAAAAAAATATCCTAAAATCTGAGGTCTTTCCTGATCGATCTACTTTGGTTGACAAGATCATTCGATGATCAAGTTAATTAGTATCTAGATTGGTCATAGAAGTATTAAGTGCTTGTTTGGAATCCCCTACAAAGATAAAAAAAGTCAAAAAATTACTAAAAAAATAAAAAAATTAAACCTATTCACAAAAGTTTGGGCAGGAAAAAAGTTTAAGTAGTCAAAGGAAAAAAGACAGATTTGCCCTTCTGTCTATCCGTTCCTCTATCCAAAAAAAAAAAAAAAATCAAAAAGCTTACACAGAGCTTCCACACAAAGCTTAGAAGCTTGCACACAAAACTTAACAGTCATACTGACATACACGTGCATGTTAGTACTCAAATGGGTAAAAAAATAATTTTGTTATTTTATACAATATTTTTATATATATTTTTTTGTAAAAAATTAAAATGTTATTCCAAATAATTATCTTTTTTCCTTTACTTTTTTATTTAAAAATTCAAAAAATATACTTATATAGTTCATCCCAAACAACCTCTAAATATTATATGTATTATCCTTGTTTTATTATGTGTACTTGTAGTGTTGTCGGATCCTCATTTTGGCCTATTTTGGGAAGTGGGTTAAAAGTCATTTCTCAGCTTTTAACCCACTTCTCTCTCTCAAAAAAATTCAAAAAGCAACTTTTAACCATCTTTTCAAAACACCTCTTTATAGCCAACTGATGCTCAATTTGTTACAAATTGTTGGATATCCCTTTTTTTCATCGTATAAAATGACCAATTGTCAACGAATTGTGTTGCTTATGTCTGATCACTAGGATCAGTATCATTGTGCTTTCCCTAACCATCTAACTTCAGTCTTGACATTATATTGGAATTTTCTCTTTCTTAGGCTTGTTTGGACCTAAGGCCCTGTTTGTTTTCAGAGGTAAAATGGAAGGAATTGTTAGTGAGGAGACTGTTAGTGAGAGGATTAAAAAAAATTGTGTTTATTTAATAACCAAAGGAGTAGTAATAGTTCATGTTTATTTTGAGAGATAAAGATGAGATTAACCATGTAAAATTTCACAAATACCCTTTTTGCATTATTATCAAATTTGAACTTATACCAAGTAAAGAATAAATAAATTTTTACTCAATGTTATTCTTCTTCTTTTTTTATTTTTTTAAATATTAAAGAATCCAATTATCAAAAAATATTTAGTCAATGTTATTTATTTTTAATTTTTTTTTTAAATATTAATGAATCCAATAGCAAAGCAGATTTGCCACCTAAATAGTAGATTTGTACCGCATTTGATACCCCATTTGATAGAAAGCAAAGCAGTAGACATGTACCTTATTTGATAGAGGCAAAGTACTAAAATACTAACTACGTAACTATGGCAATTACAAAGATCTGTTCAAGCCCACTGATAGTATAATGTACAAGCTACAACTGCACTAACCTCAAAAGTACAACAAAATGCAATTGTAGTTCATAAACAAAGAAAGATTAAAATAGCCCAATAAATAAAACAGAATTTGATCAAATACCGACTGATAAACAACTAAAACTTGATAGCAACGGGACAAGGCTATAGGCAAAATCACTCCAAAAATTGGTCCAGGCATCCTCGTCAAAAATTTCAAATATGAAGGCGTCACGACTCAAACCTACCCTAATAGGTTTAGCGCTGTAGCAGGCCAGTAATCCTTGGATTACCAAAGGCCTCTAGACAGAATAACATATAATTAGGGGCTGTGGAAGCAAATATATAAATATACATAGTCCATTGTGTGAGACCCCTAACTTTTGTATACCTTATTAGATCTCTAAATTTTGAGTTATTATAATAAAGCCCTTAATTCGTTGATTATTCGCAAATTAAACCCCAGAACCGAAAACGTATCACGAACGAACCCATACAAACCCTAATCGATCCTAGAAACTTAGAAATCATTTCTAACACTCTAATATTAATTATTTAGCTCTCAAATTTTAGATTAATCACTTCAAACCTTAACTTCCGATTTTCACAATTTTCGTTTGGTTATTTATCTTTAAATTCAAAGCAAACTAATACAAACTGCATTATTTTTCCTAACACTAATTTATTAACTCTACACTTGAAATAGATACTTTAATTGAGCCCAAGCCCTCACATTTTTATTAAATCACAAATTGACCCCAAACAAGTACCATTATATATTTATATATACACTTGTATCCTAAAACATTTTAATTTACAAATTCCAACAATTGTACACAAAAAAATAAAATAAAAAAAATAATAATAAAATAATAAAACAAGTCCATCAATTCACCATCACATGGCTAGCTATAGCGACCCCGGTCTTTTTCCCATTTGATTATTGTATCCGGACTTACGTTCCGTGGATTCCGCTGTTATATTTGTTGTTGTTGTCCTTTAATTCCTTATTCTTGGGTTATAGGATGTGTTTAGCAGGTTGGTTGGGTTTAGAAACCAAGTCTGCATGTTCAGTTTTTGGCTTGGTCGCTCGAGCGAGCTTCTCTTCGCTCGAGCGAGGTCTTCGTTTTTGGTTCTTCGCTCGAGCGAGCTTTCCTTGGCTCGAGCGAGCGATTGCGTCTAGTACTTAGACCTGAGAGCAGTGTTTCTTGGCTCGAGCGAGCTTTCTTCGCTCGAGCGAGCTGGTTGTTCTTCGCTCGAGCGAGCGTCCTTCGCTCGAGCGTGCGTTCCTTCGCTCGAGCGTGCGTCTGTTGCAGACCTGTGAGGTTGAGTTCTTCACTCGAGCGAGCTTTTCTTGGCTCGAGCTAGCTTTTGAGTTGGTGGCTCGAGCGAGCATTTCTTCGCTCGAGCGATTCTTTTCTGTGTCTGGTCGCTCGAGCGACCAGGTCTTCGCTCGAGCGAGCCTATTTTGTTTAAATACGCAGCAGCGTGTTTCAGATCAGTTTTTCAGCCCCTTTCAGTTTATAAACACCTAGGTTACGATTTTCTCTCTTCCAACTCATCTTGTCTCCTAGGTTTCATCTATTTAGAGTGAGTATCTAACCTAGTTCCTTCATTAAAAAGGTAGAGTGGGTCGAGGGCTTCCATTTAATCTGAACGGTTGTTGATTTGGAGCACTTTGGAGTTTGGGCTATCATCTCCGTCTTCTTCTTTTTGGGTTCTTGCTTCGAGGTAGGATTTCCTACTCCATTTATACGCTTTAATCCTAAGTATTGGTATTTTGGTATGTGGGGGTAGTTTGGTAATTTTGGGAGAAACCTTAGGGTTTTGGCTTAGATTTATTTGTATAATTAATTTAAGGGAAAAATGTGGAATTGGGTTTAATTCATGAAGTTGGGGAAATTATGAGATTAATGATATAGTTGGGTAGTTTAAATACTTACCTGAGAGAATGTTGATTTTACATTCATTGTTGTATTTATTTCTTGTTTAGAAATAACTGTTTTGGGCTATCGGTGGAGGATAGTCGTGATTGTTGTAGACCTTGCATGTGGCTTAGGTATAACTGGAATTAAGTCACTTATGTTGACTGTTGAATTATACAGAACATTACTTGTATTGATTATGTGTTGTATATGGCGATTGTGTGTTTCATTGCATATGCATGTTGTTTGGAGAAGATAGGGGATGAACTCCACGGTTTAGGGGAAGATAGGGGATGGACCTCTAAACCGGATTTGTTGGGAGGAGATAGGGGATGGACTCCAGTAGCATCACTCATATGTGTGCTTATTGATAATAGCAATATTGCTATTTGTTGTTGATATGATACATCATTATAATGTGTATCAGTTGGAAGTATGGAAGTGTTGTGGTTTGAGCTTTAGTCTCATTTATTTTTGTGACATCTGGATCACTATTATAGTTGGCCAGGTTCTGAGCCATAATGATATAATTGGAAAGTTGAATAAATATTGGAAGGTGAAAGGTGTCATAGACAATATGTCATAGACAATGTGGACATTCGTGTCATGAAATTGGAAATTGATTATCTTGTGTTAACCATGTATCGAATGCTAATGCTTTAGTTAATTCTTATGCTTGGTTTAGTATTTTTCTACTGGGCTGTGGCTCACCCTATATGGGAACTTCATTTTCAGGTTCAGGTGGTTCACTACCTCCAAGGACTTAGCTTGTGAGGATTTGGACTCGAAGACTTGCTTTATTTTATTTGTTTTATTTGAACAACTTGTAAACTTTCAAGCCTAGGGCTTTATTTGTTTTTGAGTTAGAACTCATAGAATTGTGTCCAAGCGTTGGCTTGGCAAGATGTAAGCCCATAGGGCATTTATTATGATGCTTTTATTTCATGGTACTCTGATGAATGGAATAAGATACTTTATTTCCTTATAATTCCGCATGTCAATATTATGTATTATGGGTTTATTTTTTGAGGGCGTGACACTAGCCATCACCATTGTAAGTGTAATGAATGTACTATGAGACAATTTTCCATGATTTAAGGAAGAAAAATCTTTGACTTTGTACAAACTTTTATATACATGTATATAAGCAACTAGGTTGGTTTGATTAGGAGGAAAACCCTAACTAGATCATATTTAGGAACCTAATTAAGACCTTTAATCCTCCACTATTCCATTGAATTCAAACTAAATCCAAACTATCCAATCCAATTCCAACTAAGGGGCATTTAGAACCTTTTGCACCAAATTCATTATATAAACAACTCCTCCCGTAGCATTTTACATACAAGAACAACACTTATACACACTATATTCAGCTGAGAGAGAAGAAAGGAAGGAGGGTGAGCTTGGTAGAAGAGAGGAGAGGAAGAAAAAGTTTACTAGCAATTCCAACAACCCTCAAGTAAGCCACAACACAACTCTCTCTTCCATTTTCCTTTTTCAAATACATGTTATTAGAAGTTTAAAATGGTATTTTTAGATGGTATTTTTGTGTCAAAAATGAAAGGAGTTGAGCCTTGATTCTACCCTTCTTCTATTTCTCTTAGTCGGTATAAGACTACATTTTTCCCTATCAATCTCTCAAAATTTTCAAAGGCACACATTTACCTTAAATTTCTGAGTTTAATACATATTATTTAGCATGTTTTCATCACGAGATAAGTGGAAAATCTCCCCTAGCTGACCTCTTTTCTCACCAACTTTCTATTTTCAAGAACTATGCCAGAAAAATCTATTTTACAGCCACCTTACGAAAATTGTAGAAAAATGTATAAAAATATTATGGACCTCTATTTTATGTCAAAATCTTTCTTAAGGAGTTTTCTTTCAAGGAAAATTGGTTTCATTGAAAACGAGTAACCGGTTTGTGAGAAAATCTGATTTTCGTAACGATCGACGAATCTGGATAGAGCTGGAGTATTTCTGAAATAACTACAAATCTGGA
The DNA here is from genome assembly GCA_030407325.1 of Camellia japonica. Classification (NCBI taxonomy): domain Eukaryota; kingdom Viridiplantae; phylum Streptophyta; class Magnoliopsida; order Ericales; family Theaceae; genus Camellia; species Camellia japonica. The sequence goes on along the minus strand of JAPPVO010000013.1, from coordinate 104,261,442 downwards.
AAAACTATTCCATTTTTGAAAAATGCTCTGAAAACTAGATAAAATTCCCTACGTACCATAGGAAAACGGGCTTTGGAAAATTCTGAAATAGCCTTTTTGAGTATAATCTTTAGGTAATATTGAATCTGGAAATTCTATTTTCATTAGTGTTTTATGCTCTTGTGTTCATGAATATGCTTATTAATTTATGATCATGTCTCGATATGATATTTCACATGTCATAGGTTTATGTATTTTATTTTAATCTTCGATGGTGCTCACACTTATGCAAATCTGGAAATTATATTCATGTGCGAATTTATTCCCTTAACTACTTGAATATGCCTAGAGTACTTGTGCCTATCTTCATATGTGAATCTCATGTGTTGTAACCTTATTTCCTTCTATTTGTACTAATTAGTTGTTCAAACTTGTGCAATAGATGTTGTTTCAAGAGCATGTCATAACTCTGACTTAAATTATCTAACTCAAACGGGAAACTTAATGGGTGGTAATGGGTTGCGAATTTTTGGACAAGATTACTAAGATATTGATTGGTTGACGGATGCGTTCCCTATTTGGAAGTTAAAATCTTACACAAGTAGTTTTCGGAACCCTTGAACGGAACGGTTGTATTCGGACCCTAGGTATATGGTGTAAGGAAGGATTTGGGCAAGGCTCATTATTACCGTCTCTTTTGAGGCCTTGCAGTTAGCGTTACGCGGTATATAACCGTTGGTAGGCATCCGAGGTTAGTTCTGCAACAAAGCAACAAAAGAGGGGGCATACCGAATAATCCGCGTCTGATTCTTGTGGCTGGGAGGACGAAGTCTCTTTGGGGGATTTCTAGATTTCTAACATCTAACCTTATAATCCTTTATTATTGAATGATTATCATGCTTCATTACTTACTTGTTATAATTATGATGGTGTATTGGATTGGGAAAAAAGGATGGGGTGTGTGTGCGTTTACTGGGCATTCAAAGCTCATGGCGTTTCATGCCAGGTATCGAAGAAACGTACGAAGCCAACAAAGAGTCAAAGACATTTGAAGACTTAAGTTTTCCTTAGATAAAGTTTGGAACCATTTCGCTCATTAGTCTAATTGTGCTTTTATTTATTCTTTTTGGATTGTAATAGTAATGGAACTCGTTTTGTAAATTTAAAATTTGAGACGCTGTAATTATTATTTACTTTGTAATCATATGCCTATCTCTGCGTTGCTTATGAGACCTTGTGTCAATGCCTTTTAAGGTCTATCAAAAGGGTGGTGCGCTACCTAAGAAAGCTGGACTTAGAAGGGAGGCTAACTTGACTCCTCCAGCGATCTGGGATCTTACTCGGTTATTGGCCATAGGACTTATTAGTGTCGTTTCCTAGACTCCTAACCTTAGATAAACCCTGTATTTAATTGATAATATATTCTCTGAAGTTCACGATTTTTGGGGCTTCACACATTGAGCTGTGCTGACATACATGGGACATAAATTTAAAACTTGTATAAAATATATACATATATGACGTGATATCCACATAAGTCTTGCAACACCGTACAAGGTGTGTAGATGAACAAAAACAAAACAATACGTTCTTCACAAGACAAACTCTAAGCATGGTCCACAAAACTTGACTTCTTAAATGGGAACCTTCACGGGAGGCACGGTGACTGGCTGACCCAAAACTCACTAGGCAGCAGCTTAAGCCTGGTCACGCGCCTGCTCATTTACATACATAATATAAATAGTGAGTGAAAGCCCAGTGAATAATAACAGAGTAAAGAGGTTTAATGAATGATGTCCTGTGCCAAATTCAGAAATCCAATTCATGTTTGATTATACGTGGTACATCCAATAGCGTTAACATATCAAATACAGAGCATTCAAGGTCATACTTGTCAGTTCCATAGAGGAACCCCTGGTACTGGAAACTTGTAACATACTTGAGCCACAATATTGTTACCCCCGGGCAAGGGCCATGAGACCACGGTATTATTAACCCCGGGCAAGGGCCATCATACTTGTCAGTTCCATAAAGGAACCTTCGATACTAGGTAACAGCTAACAGATATCACATGAAGCTAGGGATACTACAAATACATGTCAAAAATTAGGCAATTATTCATTCATACAAAACATAGCATTTCAGAATACTGATCATTTCATATCATCAGAAAATAATTAAAGTTAAACATAATTTTATAGAGTTATTACTCACTGATGGCTCTACAATTGGCAAACAAAGCAGGCAAATAAAATAGCTCACATCGCATGACCTATACAAACATAACAGATACATACTTAAAACACACACATGGATAATCCTTAACTCATTTCGTTTATTTCTTAGTGTGTTTCTAGCCTTTATCCTCATTATTATGTCTTAATCTTAGCCTAGGAATGCTTAGGATACAATGAGGATGCAAAAAGGCACTTGATAACACTTAGGCAAATATGCTGAAAACAAAGGCCTCACTCGAGTGCAACTTCCTTCGCTCGAGCGGTGGTTCAAACATGTGAGCGGTCGCTCGAGCGCAACTTCCTTCGCTCGAGCAGTCTATAAACTCTGCAAAAGTACTGGTTGTGTAATTTTTCCGCTTGACACAAGCTCGACGATCGCTCAAGCGTGAGATTGAGGTCTTCGCTCGAGCGTAACTCATGTTGCTCGAGCGGTCTGCAAAACATGTGAACTTCTGGGAGCATGTATTTTACGCTCGAGCCAACTTTTGGTTGCTCGAGCAGGGGTGCAAAAACAAAGGTGGTTGCTCGAGCGGAGGATCGGTCGCTCGAGTGGAGAGATTGAATTCTGGAATTTCTAGATTGCACTCCCAAGTCCAAAACTCAAATTCAAAGCTGCAATTCACATCCTTTTGGGCCCAAAACTTAAGGAAACTTGTGTAAACTTGGGAAACATAATGAATACGAAACCATTTCGCAAAATTAAGCCCAAAAGCTTTGTCAATTGTTCGAAACTCAAACTTGAAATTGTGAAAACATTTAATACATATAAAGATGCAAGTTCAAAGCTTCCAAAACATGATCAAATGAGGTAAATTGATGGAAAACATGATGAATTCTCAAAACTATGGAAAACATGGTGCATACATGTGAGAATTCTTAACAATTAAACTCAAAATGCAAGAAAATGTGCATGCATGCATGAATTTTGCTTAATTGCCACATCTAAGTTTCATTATTGTATTTAAACTTCCAATTCTCTTGAATTAATGTTCTTTTTGTCACAATCCTATCGTTTAGAGGTTGGATTCATACCTAGTGTAACGCCCCCAAGATAATACAATAAATATGATTCAAAGCATACATAATTGGTAACATAAACCAGAGTAAATAGTCCTTTCATTTCATGAAGTTAATGATACAAAAGAGTTTAACATAAAGAAATGCCCTATCGGTTCACACTTTTCCAAGCCTCGGCTTGGTTACAACAAAAGGGAGACTAGCTCTTACAAATAAGCCCTTGGTTATACAAAAATATATAATCAAAACCGGAAGCTCGTGCTTCCAAAAGTCTCTCCAGCTATTATCTTGGCGGAGGCATGCACTTAATACCTGAAAATGTTATCCGCAAATAAGGTGAGCCACAGCCCAGTAGAAATCATCTAGCACAGTATATGAAACTTAGCAAATGTATAAGTATACTATGTATATACAACATCAGTGATAGAACATCCACATTTTATATGGTCATAAGATACCAAATTCAATCCTTTATCCATTTTCACTCGATTCATTTCATTACATAAGCCAACTTCCTCATTTCTCAATAACCCAAATGAAACTACAACTCATTAGTTCTATAATCATATTATCAACGAATAAACACTTCAAACTTTCCTTTCACGGATATTTCGTCTGCGAGAAATCGTCAAACGGGACCCATATAAACGTAGGCTATACAAGCACTACAATTGCCATTTTACGGATATTTCGTCTGCGGGATCGGTACCCATACATAATTTCGGGACTTTCACTCAGGACACTCCGGCTAACTTAATTATAATGGAGTTCATCCCCTTTCTCCTCCCAAACAATCATTCATACATATGCAATGTATTTAAACACACAATTATATGTGGAACACATCCCATTTTCACTCCCAAATAACCATACATATACAATGTATATAAACACAGTCATATTCAATGACAACCACAAGAGATTAGTTTCAATTCACCTAATCCGCATGCAATTTTTACAACAATCATGGCTATCCTCCACCGATAGCCCAATACAGATATTTCTAGACAAATATGCAATCTCAAAACAAATAATTTATCCAAAATTTTCAAAGATGTGAAGTATTACATATACAATTCCACCATCTATTTTAACATTTGCTCAATTTCATGATTACCCCACCAATTTCAATTATTTATATAAAATAATTATGATAGTCAAATTAGGACAAAAATTTCCCTTTTTCAAATATCAACCCAAGAATCAAACTCAACCATTTTGACTCAACATAATTTTATTTTCACAACCCACATTCATTTATTTCATATTCAACAATAATCCCTCTTTTTATATTATATCCAAACCCTAGGTTTGTTTGAAACACCCCCAAATCACATCATTGTTACACAAGAGACAAATAACTAAGCTAAATATCATATGAAGGTGTAGAAAAGATCCCTACCTCAAAAGAAGAAGATGAGCCCAAACAAGAGAGAAACTCCAAGAACATCGAAACCCACTTCTATTCGGATTAAAATGTAGATCTTGAGGTGCTTTAGCTTTTTCTCAAAGGCACTAGGATGAAGAGATCGACGGATCTATATGAAATCTAAGAAAGAAGGTGAGTTTTAGTGAGAGAATGTGTAGATCTAGGTTTTTAGAGAGTTTGAGAGAGAGAGAGAGAAATGAATTAGTGATTCAAAACATCATCTTCACGGACTGTTATACACGCAGTCTGTTCGAGCATGGAAAGTGACGCTAGAGCGTCAGACACAGAGTTCCGTTCGAGCGTGAGATTGGACGCTCGAGCGTCCAATGCACTCTTTTAGTATTTATAGGTCTGCAAAAATACTAAGAGTTGACAAGTCCCGCTCGAGCACAAGAATGACCACTCAAGCAAATGAGCAAAATTTGTGAAGCCCGCTCGAGCACAAGAATGCCCGTTCGAGTGGAAGAGCAAAAATCTAGGCATCACAGGTTTTGAAATACAAGCAACAAACCTGTTCTAAACGCACAATTACAACTCGATAACCAAAATAAATGGGAGACAAAGAAAACAAGATATGAATAACCATTCTAAACCATATCAAGCCGAGTTCGGAATACAATAGATAATGAGTCAAAATCAGAATCGCTATACCTAGGCTTTCCAATTTAGGCTCAATAGGCTTAATTCAAGTTCAATCCTTCAATTCCTAGCAATTCCCTTAGCTTGAGCTTAATTCTCCTCTAACTTGGCTCTAATCTCACTCTTCTCACCCCTCCATCTCGTTTGATATAACAAAATTAAGAAAAGATGTGAGTTAAGGCTCATAGAAGAGCCTTATATAGGCTCAATTAAAAGTTGGCTAATTAACTCTAATTAAGCTAAGTAATGGCTATTAATTATTCTAATTAATTCGTTCCGAATCAAATTCCAATTAAACCTATCATAAAATTCTAAAAATCCCAAATAACATATAACTTAAGTTAATTCTGTGTTCGGATGCCGATAAGGCCTTTAATTCGCAGAATCAATAAAAACTCAAACAGATATTTCTACAATAGACAGAGATAAACACAAATAATGTAACACATATGCAATTAATTCACAATTTCATCTTAATCACGAATTAAACATTCTTAATCATGGTTTAACGGGTAGTTATAGGTCGGGGTTGTTATAGAAGGTCTCCCTAAACTTGACTTGACATGGTGAGCAATATAAGGAACTGGTATGTCAGCAAGACATAAGAACACTTCACCATTGTCCACCCAAGCAATTGGTTCAAGACATGAATTCTCGTCAGGCCGAGGAAACAAGCTATTCAACATGCCGTTCTTTGTATATTTTTTAACATCAAAGTCAATTTTGTAAAGCTTTCTCCACTCACAACTCATGGGATCAGACAAGACAAACATGGGACAATATATAAAAACATGTGACAAAATTTGAAATCAAGCAAATAGCAATTCATTTATATCCTATAAGAACAGCAGAATTGAAAAAAAATTAAGAAAAAAAACAAAATTTGGGTTCAAACAATAATTGAATATAAGACCTAACAATCATTAAACCAAAAACCCATCAAAAAGATAAAAAATTAAACCATTGAATCAACACAAAAAGAACATGTTGACAGCTAGCTAAACTACGAAGACCCAATCCCACAGCAGCACACAACTAAACTCCACCAAGACTCAATCCCAATATAGTAATTCCTAAGAACATAGAACACTATTAATAAAGAACAAGATTAACATTAAATTATGTTTGGCTCAATCACATAAGGAACTTTCCAATGAACTTTTTTATTGCAATCATGAGGGAAAGAACTTGAAAGTACTATTCACACATATATAACCAATAATGGAATTGAAGACTTTAATTCTCATAAAACTAAAAACCCATCAAAGAAATAAAAAAATTAACTACTTGAGCCAAGGTTCAATAAATTAAATTACTTCTTACAATTAGTGAGAGCAAGGATTCAAAATGAACTAATTCAAGACAAAACACCACCACACATAACCAAACCAAACTGAAGGGGAAAAAAATAAACTTGTCCAAAGATGCTTAAGAACACCTCATTCAAAACCCAAATAATAATAGAAAAGAAGCAGATGAGAAAGGAAAAGACAACAGGCAATCCACAATGTAAGGAAATACAGATTGCAAGAAAATATAGGAAAACCTTTTTCATAAGCTATGATTCCTTGTATGCATTAAAGTTCTTCATCTTTTTCACTTCCTAGAACAAACCAACCATTGACCTCAGAAACAAATGTTGAAAGGAGGATATATAAGGGAGTCATATAAATAGTTATTGCGTACAGGAACTCAATTCTTCTATGAGTAGCCCACTTTCTCACCCTCAGGAACAGATTATGTCTTAACTGGGAAGACATTTAAAGTAAACAAATAAAAACCAAACCCATGAAAAGAAATGTAAAACAGATCAACCCACTTTGGAAATATTTGAAGTTTGGGTTCCATAATTCCATTAACATTAAGAAAAATGCAATATAATTTCTAGAGCACTCATTGTAAAAAGTAGAATATGCATCACAACACAAGCAATTGCCAAAATATATACCAGTTTCGATGTATTCTATATAGCAAATTACGAGGGATATAGTAGCATACTACTTTGTCACAAACAACCCAAAAGTTATTTTCTCTTATTCAATCAAACAACCAATAGTTATGATACCACACTTAACTAACATTAAAAAATTTCCCATGACAAAGACCTGTAATTCCACATAATTATATAGTTCCTTCAAGCATCACAAATCACACAACACCAAAACTCAATCCCAACATAGTAATTCCTAAAAAAATAGAGAACCTGTTAATAAAAAAAAAAAAAAAACTATTCGATGGGCCAACTGAAAAAAGAATAGAGAAGCACAGAAAAAACTATAGAGAGAGAGACAGAGAGACAGAGAGTGTCACGACCCAAACCTGCCCTTATAGGTTTAGCGTCGTAACCGGCCAGTAATTCTTAAATTACCAAAGGCCTTTGAATATAATAACATATAATTAGAGGCTATGGAAGCAAATATACAAAAATTATACGTAGTCCATTGAGCTGTGTAGACATAAATGGGACAGATAATTTTAAACTTTAATAACATATGTGACATCATATATATACGTTAGTCGTGCATCATTCTCATATACAGATAAAACAAAAATGGGACTTAGCCCAGTGTACAGATGAACAGAACTTGTTCGATACCAAAAAAAAGACAAAGTCTTAAACATAAGCCATTTAGACTTGATCCGTTCACAAAACGGAACCTCTTTGGAGGCACAACGGCTGGCTGACAAAACTGAGACACCAGGTCATCAACTTTGAGCCTGGTCACGCATCTGGTCACCTACATACATAATATAAATAGTGAGCGAAAGCCCAGTGAATAATAACACAGTAAAGGGGTTTAATAAATGTTGTCCGTCACAGATATAACTTTCAAATCTCTTATTGAATAGAAGCATAAGCATATTCGTATCAGAAACAGAGTCATAAACATATTTATAACATGAGTAGTGCATCCGTTAGCATTAAACATATCTCTTTGGTCAAGCATATTAAGTTCTACATTGGTGTCACGACCCAAACCCGCCCCTATGGGTTTAGCATCGTAACCGGCCAGTAATCCGTGATTACCAAAGGCATGCTTAACAGTAATAACAATAATACAGAGTAAGGGGCAGGCGGAAGCCAAACAGTAAATAAAAGACGTCCAATGAGCTGTGAAAATCTGAATGCAAAAAGACTTTTATGTGCAAAGCCACATTCACAACCAAAACGTATATACATACATCATATACAAAACATCCAGGTTATGGAGCAAATCCCTTCACCATAGCTGTATAGTCAAATCTTATTCAGTTGGTACAAAACAGAGACAAAAGAGTGATTCTGAACACCCCAAAACAGCCTTAGCTTGAACGAACTCGGACCTCAAAGTGAGACACGATGGTTGGCTTGAAAAAACAAGAGCTTAACTTGACGCTCCTAGCTTCGGTCCGGTGCCTGGACACCTACATATAAATATAAATAGTGAGCTAAAACCCAGTGAATAACAAATGCGTAAAGGGGTTAAGAATGAATGTCCTTTCATTAATTAAAACATTCATTTGCATCAGTAAAACAGTTATTCAATCAGTTGCTCGTATTCCATGCCATATTAGTCATTTAGAAATCATAACAGTCATACGTGGTACGTTCAATAGCAAAACAGTACAGTAGGTCTTAATAGACCGAACAGTCAGTTGATGGCCATCAGTACAGTAGCAATAGTTCTAAGGATAGGAACTGACATAGATCTCTGTAACAGTAGCAGTAACAGTAAGTTGCTGTGGATGCCACGAGTACAATTTACAAATAGGACAAACATTCATTTAGTAAACAATGTCATTTCAGAAAGCAGTACAATCAATCGTTCAAAAATAATTATAATTGAACGTATCTTTACAACATTGTTACTCATAGATTACTGGGCTATAGACAGGCTAGTCAGCGTCCTTGGGTACCAACCCTACACAGTTGTAGAACGAACACACACTAAGTTACACACTGGGATTAATAACTTAGCCCCTATCTTGACTTGGTGTGGTTCTATAACATTATCCTCATTAAGATGCCTTAAACATGGCATAGAAATGCCTAGGATGGGATGAGGATGCAAAGATGTACTTTAAAACACTTTTCAAAATTTGTTGAAAACAGGGGTCTCGTTCGAGCGTGGCTTTCTACGCTCGAGCGGACATGCAAACAAAGAAGCTCCGCTCGAGCGTGACTTCTCCCGCTCGAGCGAACTGCAAACTCATGAAAAAGTACTGGTTGCACATTTCTCATGCTCGATGGACGCTTGACCCACGATCGAGCGTGAGACTCAGACCCTCGCTCGAGCGCAGATTACCTTGCTCGAGCGGACTGCAAAACACATGAATTTCTAGGCATATGCATTGCACGCTCAAGCGTGACCCTCGACGCTCGAGCGGAAGTGCATGTACTCAGAGTGTACGCTCGAGTGTGAAGTCCTCTACTCGAGCGTGGATCAAAAATCTGGAATTTCCAGATTGATCCTCAAGCACAAAACTCAACCTCAAAAGCTTCAAATTCGATTTTTCTGGGCTAATTTTCTGGAAAACACTTAGAAACCCATAATACAACATGTTTCAAAGATCAATTTATAAAATCAAGCCCAAAAGTTTGCCAATTGAACACTAATTTCAAAGAAACTTGAAGAACAATGCAAGAACATAACATGCATGAGTTCTTATGAATTCCAATGCTCCAAAACATGGTCAAATGCAAGATTGAACTCTAAAACATGGTGAATTCATGGACTACAACCAAAATACGGACATGCATGTGGAAATTCTCATGGGAAACAACCTCAACATTCTATGATATGGACATGCATGCATGAATTCACTCTCAAAACAACATTTTAAATTTATTCTTGACTCAAAACACTAATTCCTCATGAACTAGGCATGTAACAACTCAAATTCATAATTAGGAGGATGAATTTCCTACCTTAGGCCTTGAATTCCAAGTATGCTAGCTCGATTTTGCAACTTCTCTTCAATTCCTCTAATTTTCCAAGCCAATTCTTGATGAAATCAATTTCCTCCTACTCTCCCTCTCTCTCACGGTTTTGGTCTAGGAAAAGAGATGAAGAATGATGCCAAACATGAAATCAAACCAATGGCCTAGAAAATGCCCACTAATGGCATAAATGTAATTACCTAGGTTCAATTAGTTTAACATTATTTAATCTAATTTAATCATTCCAAATCAAGTTTTAATTAAACCTACCATAAAATCATATAAATCCTAATTAGCCTATAACACTAATCAATTTCTGATTCGGTCGCCGATAAGGCCTTCAATTTGCAATTCGAAGTCAAAACATGAACAGATCATTTAATGAAAAACAGATAGAAATGCAATTAAAGCAACATATTCATGCAATTAGTTCAGAATTTCATCTTGATCAATTATTTATCATGCTCAATCATAGTTTAACACTAATTAGAGGTGAGGGTTGTCACAGTCTTCCCTCCTTAAAAGAGTTTGGTCCTCCAAACTCGGATTACCTTCATTTTGGACGAACACTGGATCCAGAGGAAACAATTCAGGATATCTTTTCATCATATCGTCTTCCCTTTCCCAAGTGGCATAAATGCCACCATGGTTTTGCCAATCCACTTTCACTAACGGGATTTCTTTGTTTCTCAACTTCTTGATTTGTCGGTTTACGATCTGGATAGCCGTTCTTCATAAGTGTAGTCATCACTTAGCACTACACGGGTAGGCTCAATAACATGGAAGGGATCCCGAAGATAATCCCTTAACATTGAAATATAAAAGACATTATGCATATGCTCCATTTCAAGAGGAAGCGCTACTTGGTACGCCACTGGATTAATCTTTTCAATGATTTCATGCGGCCCAACATACCTCGGTGCTAGCTTACCCTTAGCCCCAAAACGAGTCTGACCTTTCATTGGTGTCACTTTAACAAAAACATGATCACCCACTTCATATTCCCTGTCTCGCCTTCGGACATCCGCATAACTTTTTTGTCGGCTTTGTGCGGTTTTCAATCTTTGTTGAATCAATTTCATCTTTTCTGTGGTCTCGTGTACAATCTCGGGCCCAAATAAAGGCCCGTCTCCAACTTCTGCCCAGCAAATAGGAGATCGGCATTTTTTGCCATATAATGCTTCGAAAGGCGCCATACCAATGCTCGAGTGAAAACTGTTGTTGTAAGCAATTCAGCTAAAATTTCCTTGGAAATCCAAAACACACATACGCAATAAGTCTTCCAGAGTCTGGATGGTTCTTTCAGATTGGCCATCTGTCTGAGGATGGTATGCACTACTCAGTCTCAATTCGGTACCCAATGCCGTTTGCAGACTTTGCCAAAATCTCGATGTAAACTTCGAGTCCCTATCAGAAACAATAGATACAGGCACTCCATGCAATGTGACAATCTCATCAATATAAATTGTAGCCAATTTGTCCGCATTATAAATTGTTTTGACAGGTAAAAAGTGAGCAGATTTAGTCAATCGATCAACAATAACCCAAATTGAATTCATACATTTACTGGAGTGAGGTAATTTAACGATGAAATCCATAGTAATAAGTTCTCATTTCCACTCCGATATTGGTAAGGGTTGAAGTAAGCCTGTGGGTTATTGATGTTCAGCTTTGACCTGTTGGCACTGTAAGCATTTCGACACGAATTCAACAATTTCTTTCTTCATTCCCAGCCACCAGAAATTAAGCTTCAAATCTTGGTACATTTTTGTATTCCCTGGATGGATGGAAAGTTTCGAATTGTGGCCTTCCTGCAAAATTCGCCTTTTCAATTCAGAATCATTTGGTACACACAACCTTCCCTGAAATTTCAATACATTGTTTTCAAATTTAAAATCCGGTATCGGTTTGGATTCCCGCTCATCAATGATCTTTTTCGAAATTCATCTTGTTGTTGCTTCTCTTTAATCTCCTCAATAAATGCCGGTTGAGCAGAAATAGCAGCTAATGTCCCACATTGTTCTCGTAAAACAATCTCAGCTTCAAGTTTCTCAAGATCACATAGCAGTTCTTTCTGTCCGGTGAGTAAACATGCCAAATTCCCAATTGATTTTTGACTAAGTGCATCAGCAACGGTGTTAGCTTTCCCCGGATGGTACAAAATTTGCAAGTCATAGTCTTTTATCAGTTCTAACCATCTCCGCTGTCTCATATTCAACTCTTTCTGTGTAAAAAAGTATTTCAAACTCTTGTGGTCTGTGTACATCTCACATGTTGCTTCATATAGGTAGTGACGCCAAATTTTCAATGCGAATACTACTGCAGCAAGTTCTAAATCATGAGTGGAGTAGTTCTTTTCATGTGGTCTCAGTTGTCGGGAAGCATGCGCAATAACCTTACCATTTTGCATTAATACACATCCCAAACCCTTATAAGAAGCATCATTAAAAATAGTAAATCCATCCGTACCTGAGGATAGGGTAAGAATCGGTGCAGTTACGAGTTGAGTCTTTAATTCTTGGAAAGCTGATTCTCTCTGTCGGTCCAGTCAAATGATATCCCCTTTTGAGTCAATTGAGTCAATGGTAGAGCAATTTTGAAAAGTCTTTCACAAACATTTTGTAGTACCCGGCTAAGCCCAAGAAACTCTGAACTTCAGTAACATTAGTCGGTCTAGGCCAATTTACTGCTGCTTCAATCTTCTGTGGGTCAACTGATATGCCATCCTTACTAATCACATGTCCCAAAAACATCACATTATCAAGCCAAAATTCACACTTTGTTAGTTTTGCATGGAGTTTCTGTTCTCTTAAGGTCTGTAAAGTAATTCTCAAATGACGTTCATGTTCTTCCTTACTCTTGAAATAAATCAAAATGTCATCTATAAAAACAACCACAAATTCATTGAGGAATGGTTTGAAAATTCTGTTCATAAGGTCCATAAATGCAGCAGGCGCATTAGTAACTCCGAAAGGCATAACAAGAAATTCATAATGTCCGTACATCGTTCGAAAGGCAGTATTTTCAATGTTCTCTGTTTTGACTTTCAGCTGGTGATATCTGGATCTAAGGTCAATTTTGGAGAAAACCTGAGCACCTTGCAACTGGTCGAATAAATTATCAATACGAGGCAGTGGGTATTTGTTTTTCACTGTTACCTTGTTCAATTCACGGTAGTCAATGCAGAGTCTTAGGGAGCCGTCTTTCTTTTTCACAAATAAAACTGACGCGCCCCACGGTGAAGTACTGGGCCTAATGAACTTCTTATCCAACAATTCTTGCAGCTGAATTTTCAATTCTTTTAATTCGGTAGGTACCATTTTGTACAGAGCTTTGGAAGCTGGCTGTGTACCCGGTAACACTTCAATAGTGAACTCAATCTCCCTATCAATCAAATCCCCTGGCAAGTCATCTGGAAAAACATCTAGGAATTCTCTGACTATAGGAATACTGTCCACATTAGCTTTAGTATCAGCAAGTACAGTCAATATGCAACATAAATACCCTTTACACCCCTTTTTGATTAACTTGAATGCTTTCATGGACGAAATCAGATATGGGGGAGGTACTACACCAACTCCGTTAAATACAAATTCAGGCAATCCAGGCGGACGAAAAACAACTTGTTTCGTTACACAGTCTATGGTAGCATGATATTTTGTTAACCAGTCCATTCCCAAAATTATATCGAAATGATCAATATTCAAAGGCAGTAAATCAATATACAAAAGTGCATCCCCAATAACAATTTCACATGCAGGATACAAATAAGCACAAGTCATGGATCCCCCAGCAGGTGAAGATACAGCTAACAAATAGTTCATGGGTTCCAGTGGTCTATTTAATTTTCGTAAAAAAGCATGCGAGACAAACGAATGTGTAGACCCCGAATCAATTAGAATATAAGCATTTTGGGCACAAATTGAGAGTATACCTGACATAATTGTCTCGGTGTTCTGCACATCTCCCGGTACGAGTGCAAACACCCGGCCTTGCCTTAAAGGCTCCTTTCCAGTAGCTTTGGGATTAGGTTTCGGTGTAACAGTTGATGCTGCGGCACTAGCTGCAGCCTTACTATTGCCTTGAGACGCGGAAGGGCAATCTTTGACCATGTGGCCCACCTTGCCACACCTGTAACAAGCACCAGAAATTCTGTAGCAAACCCCCTTATGTCTTTTGCCGCATTCAGAGCAAGGTGGTATAGAACTGTTTCCCTGACTAGAGCTACTTGTTGCCCCTGTGTTTTGTTTTTTATTCAATGAGTTATTTCGGCCCTTTTTGAAATTGAAGCCTCGCCTCTTACCCCACCATTCAGTCACTGGAATCTTAGCTGTTGCAATGCAGTGACATTTGCCTCGGCCATAATTGCTCGGTCAAGGATATCCACATATTTGAGTAGTCTCAAAACGTTAATTCGATCGAGTATCTCGACATTAAGCCCGCCTTCAAACTTCTTGGCCTTCTTATAATCAGTATCCACCATGTGTGGCACATATCGGGCAAGTTCGGTGAACTTAGATTCATATTCTGCTACTGACATGGTACCTTGCTTCAATTGCTCAAATTCAGTCACTTTGCGGTCCCTGACACACTGAGGGAAGTATTTTTCATAAAAAGCTTCTTTAAACTGAGCCCAAGTCATAGCATTATTAGTGTCACGAACGAGCATCCACCACCGTCTGGTCTCTTCTTGAAAAGTGAAGGTAGCCAGTAATACCTTGTGTGCCTCCGAACAAGGAAACACTTCAAACAATTTTTCGGTTTCTAAAACCCATGCTTCGGCCTTTAGTAGTTCAAGGCCTCCCTGAAATGTCGGTGGCTTCATTTTGTTGAACTTCTGTGTCAGAGCAATTACATCATCATGAACATTTGGTTCTGGTTGTACTGGAGGTGGTGGGGGCTGTTGGTTCTGTTGTTGCCTTACAGTTTCAGTCAATAGTTCCACCATTCTCTCCAAGCTTGCCATTCTCGCTTCAGATGATTCAGATTCATCGACATTTCTTGCATTCTCCATTTCACTATATGCAATACGGTAATAATAAACATAGGAAGTTGCTTACTTAAGCACATTAGCACATATATTCATATCATAGCCACACACACTTTCTCATGCTCATGCAATACCCTAATTACTTTTCTAGGACATCCTATAGCTCATTTGGACACGTGTGTGCGGTTTAACTCGTGCTCTGATACCACTCTGTCACGACCCAAACCCGCCCCTATGGGTTTGTCTATAACCCAATAATCTGTGAGTAACAATGTTGTAAAGATACGTTCAATTATAATTATTTCTGTACGATTGATTGTACTGCTTTCTGAAATGACATTGTTTACTGAATGAATGTTTGTCCTATTTGTAAACTGTACTCGTGGCATCTATAGCAACTTACTATTACTGTACTGTTACTATTACTGTTACAGAGATCTCTGTCAGTTCCTATCCTTGGAACTATTGCTACTGTATTGATGGCCATCAACTGACTGTTCGGTCTATTAAGACCTACTGTACTGTTTTGCTATTGGACGTACCACGTATAACTGTTATGATTTCTAAATGACTGATATGGCATGGAATACGAGCCACTGATTGAATAACTGTTTTACTGATGCAAATGACTGTTTTAATTAATGAAAGGACATTCATTCTTAACCCTTTTACGCATTTGTTATTCACCGAGCTTTAGCTCACTGTTTATATTTATATGTAGGTATCCAAGCACCGGACCGAAGCTAGGAGCGTCAAGTTAAGCTCTCGTTTTGTCAAGCCAACCATCGTGTCTCACTTCGAGGTTCCGAGTTCGTTCAAGCTAAGGTTGTTTTGGGGTGTTCAGAATCACCCTTTTGTCTCTGTTTTGTACCGACTGAATAAGATTTGACTGTACAGCTATGGTGAAGGGATTTGCTCCATAACCTGGATGTTTTGTATATGATGTATGTATATACGTTTTGGTTGTGAATGTGGCTTTGCACATAAAAGTCTTTTTGCATTCAGATTTTCACAGCTTATTGGACGTCTTTTATTTACTATTTGGCTTCCGCCAGCCCCTTACTCTGTATTATTGTTATTACTGTTAAGCAGGCCTTAGGTAATCACGGATTACTGGCCGGTTACGATGCTAAACCCATAGGGGCGGGTTTGGGTCGTGACAGAGATGAAGAATGATGCCAAACATGAAATCAAACCAATGGCCTAGAAAATGCCCACTAATGGCATAAATGTAATTACCTAGGTTCAATTAGTTTAACATTATTTAATCTAATTTAATCATTCCAAATCAAGTTTTAATTAAACCTACCATAAAATCATATAAATCCTAATTAGCCTATAAAACTAATCAATTTCTGATTCGGTCGCCGATAAGGCCTTCAATTTGCAATTCGAAGTCAAAACATGAACAGATCATTTAATGACAAACAGATAGAAATGCAATTAAAGCAACATACTCATGCAATTAGTTCAGAATTTCATCTTGATCAATTATTTATCATGCTCAATCACAGTTTAACACTAATCAGAGGTGAGGGTTGTCACAATTGGAACCTCCGGTATTGGGTAACATATCTCATACGTGGGCTACGATATTGTTTCCCCCAAGTTAGGGCCTGGGCCACGGTATTATCTCCCTTAGGCGAGGGCCTCATGACCATAAGCCAAAGTATTATGTTCCCTGGGTGAGGGCCTCTGCTAAGGATACCACAATTACATTTCAAAGAAATGGATCATTATTCATGTAATCACAACACATTATTTCTACCATTCAAAAATAGTTCATATCATATCATAATATTCAGAAAGTATTTCATATCGAACATAGCTTTACTAAGTTATTACTCATAGATAGCTTGATAGCAAACCAATGGACCAATAGCTCACGACGTGAGACTTACACAAACATAACAGATACATATACTAAAACACACACTTGGATCGTACATAACTCATTTCATTTCATTTCATTCTTAGTGTGTTTCTAGCCTTTACTCTCATTATTATGTCTTAATTTTGGCTTAAGAATGCCTAGGATGCAATGAAGATGCTAAAACATGTTGTTCAACACTTAGTCAAATTGCTGAAAACAGGGGCCTCGCTCGAGCGCAACTTTCTTCGCTGGAGTGGAGGCTAAAAAATGTGAGTGGTTGCTTGAGCGCAACTTTTGTCACTCGAGCGGTCTGTAAACTTTGTGAAAGTGCTGGTTGTTTGATTTTTTTGCTCGACGTTTGCTCGACGCTCGCTCGAGCTTAAGATTCAAATCCTCACTCGAGCGCAACTTTTGTCGCTCAAGCGGTCTGCAAAACATGTAAACTTCTGAGAGCTTGCATTGCATGCTCAAGCCAACTTTTGATCGTTCAAGCGGAAGTGCAAGATCACAGAGTGGTTGCTCGAGCGCAGGTTCTATCGCTCGAGTGGAGAGACAAAATCTGGAATTTCCAGATTGCTCTTCCCAGCTCAAAACTCCAATTCCAAGTTGAGATTCATGTTTTCTAGGGCCAAAAACTTAAGGAAACTTGTGTAATCTTGGAAAACATGGAGAGTTAAAGATCATTTCATGAAATCAAGGTCCAAAAGCTTGCCAATTGCAAAATCAAGCTCAAACCTTTGAAAACATAACATGCATGAAAGATCTTGGTTTCAAAGCTTTCAAATCATGAACTATTGAGATACTTTGGTTATAAACTTCATGAATTCTCAAATCAAAAGCAAGATGAACACATGCACATGAGGTTTCTTTAAAATTCAACTTACAATACCGTGAACTATGCATGCATGCATGCATGTATCGAGTTCCAATTCATCAATTCTAGCTCAATTCTCAAATTAATCCATCTCTTTCACCTAAATTCTTACATGAACTAACTCAAGTATGCAAATAAGAGTTTGATTCCTTACCTAAGATGCTTATTTGCTCTAGAGTGCTAAAATACTCCAAATTCTCTTCCAATGTTTAACAATCCCTCTATTTCCTTCCTTGTTTGCTGAATTCAATTCTCAAGCTTTCCTCTCCCTCTTTTCTCACGTTTTTGTTCTCAAGACAACAAAATGAGAGAGTGTAAAGTATAGTCAAGGGTCCACTTATGCCTTACATAGGTTTGATTAGAGAATTGATTAATTAGGCTTAAGTGAACATTAAAGATCCTAATTTAATTCGTTCCGAATCGAAATTCAATTAAACCTACCATAATGTCCTAAAAATTCCTACTAACACATAACTGTAGTCAATTTTGTGATCAGATGCCGATAAGGCCTTCAATTCGCAGAACAAAGCAGAAACACAAACAGATAATCCAACGCAAAACAGATAGAATTTCATATAACATATAACACATGCAGTTAATGTAACATTCCACCTTAATTACTTATTAGGCATTCTTAATCATGGTTTAACAGTTAATCATAGGTCGGGGTTGTTACAGAGAGAGAGCTAACAATGGCGAATTGGAGCCAGACAAAAATCTTTGAAGTGGAATTGAAAATACGATTTAGATTTTTTGTAGAATGGAGAAGTGTTTTCGCGAACAAATGACGAGCGAGCATCTCTAACAAGTGTAAATTGCATTCACATCCCCAATGAGGTTTGTAATAAAAAATAATAACTTGCTTAACAAAAAAAAAAATTACCAATGCAGAATCTGAAGATGACAGAGAGCTAGAGCACACTGTGAAGAAGAGAAAGCTTCTTTTTGCCTCTCCTTCTTGCTGCTGTTGCTTCCAAGGATGAGTAGGGCAGACTCTTCAAATCGAAAATCTGAAGAAGATGAGAGCTTCTCTTTGCCTCTTCTTCCTCCTGTTGTTGTTTCTTCCAAGGATGAGCTAAGGCAACGATGGGTAAATAAGTAATCACTCTCCTAATACCAACGAACTAAATTTTCAATACCAAGTGTTAGAGCAGATTATGAAACCTGTTAGCAAGGCCTATCTTAAGTCATTTGGCTTATCAATCCGTTGTTCAAATCTACAAACAAACAGAATATTAACTGGGCCTCACATCTATCTTAATCTCATCTCTTCTTCTACACCCTAAAACAAATGGGGCCTAAGGTCTTTGGGCATAACTTTTATTCCCATAGCTGCTTATAAAAATTTTTGGTGTAAAATTCAGGAATGGACTTGCCTAAACTGGAAAAAATTATTTAGGTCTATAAGGTTTACTACATGTCTCATTTCAATAATCGAAACAATTCATTTTATAAGACTTTTCGTGCATATTAGGTCTCGTTAGACAACCTTCAGTTTTAGCTAAAAAGTAACTATAGGTGGTTGTTTGGCATGTGTTAAAATAGCACATGATATTTTAGCACATTGTCCTATTTGGGTCATAATCATCTTATTTGGGTCATATCACCTCTCTACCACATCACTTCAAACCCAACCCATATTTTACGTTTTTTCGTAAAAAATCAAAAAGTATACCAATCTAGCACTTCTCAAACAACTCCTAAGCTGTCACATCACTCTATTTATTTTTTTGTACATCTTTTCGTAAAAAGTCAAAAAGTTACTAAAATAACATGTTCTCAAACGAGGCCTTATTCTTAAAAAAAAAAATTAATTAATCCAATAATCGTAATATTTCATTTTATTACATTTGTCAACAAAAAAAAAAAAAAAAATTAAAAATACACCAATTTATTTTTTCGGAGACAAGCGCAATAGAATGAATAAGTAACAATTATAGAATTGATTTAATTTTTTTCATAGATGACATACACAAAAGATATTATCAAATAAACTATTAATCATTAAAACAGAACTTAAATAAATTACACTCCCTTCCCTTAAGATCTTTTTTTAAAAAATACAATCAATCCTACACTTTTGGACATAATTTGAAGATTATACCATTTTGTGAGCTAGAACAATTTATTGGCCAATTAAATTATGAAATATTAATTTTCTCTCATCTAATCTGGCTACAATAATAGCTTTCCAGAGATGTTAAGAATTTGATTCTCTCCTTTCTCATAGATGCCATGTGGCACTTTGCTACATGTTCCTGCAATTTATGCATTTAGGCATTACAACAATGGTGAATCATAATTACTTTTATTGTCTTTTTAATTAGTGTTTTTTTTTTGTTGATTCGTCTATTAGAACAGTTGGACATATACAACAATTGATATAGAAAGTGTATTAAATTATTTGTTAAATCTTAGTTTTGTGAAGTTCAGTACTTTTTTATAGTGGCTGAGATTGAAGATATTTTGAGGTGCACTTTTGTTATGGGGTCATGATTTTTTTAATTTTTTTTTCCCTCTTCTGGGAGATAAAACATATAACAATGCTACATCGTTTTAATTTATTATTCAACAGTGCTGGGACCCAGTGGGGTGACCCCAGCATCCCACCTCCACGTGGGGGCTGTGAAAGCAAGATTGAAAAAAATTAAATAAATAAATAAATTTGAGCTAATTAAAAAACAGTAAGGGTGGTGGGGTCACCCCCACTGGGGGTCTGAGGCATTTTCCTTTATTATTTTATCCCTAAACCTCTCCAGATAGGTAAGATTATGATTAGATCTCACATAATGAAATATTTGATAAATTAAAATTTAACATTTATCAAATACATCATTAAGAGTGATTTTTAATAATAATAAATTAAATATTTGAATTATTTTTCTAAAATATGCTAGTGTATGCAACTTGTCTCCCGTTACTGACAAGCTATTTTGAAACACTAGAAAGGTGTCACAACTTTAAAAGCAACGTGTTCTTAATGTTAAAAATATATTTTGATCCCTTTAAAAATTGTCTAATTTGGTTCAATTCGAGGAAGACTAGACTGTAAAATGAACAAAATTTTAAAAATTTATTTAAGAGTGACTTGTTGTATGAAAAAAAATAAAATGAACAAAATTTAAAAAATTTATTTAAGAGTGACTTGTTATATGGAAAAAAATAAAATAACACATTGTAAAATTCAATAAATTTGTAAGTTAAATCTAAACGATAATAAGAACAACAATCCATTCAAAAAACAAACATCTCTAGTACAAAGCTCATTAAACTCATAAATTACACACACTAGAAGTAAACCACAAACACACACACACATACTTTTTCTCTTGATTACTACAAGCAACCTATTTGTAATGTCTAAAATCACAAACACTAGAACCGAATCACAAACATAGACACAAACATGGATACAGACGCAAACACACAGACAACTACTCTTATCTTTTTTCTTGTTTTCTACAAGAAACCTATGTGTACTTATGATGTCCAGGAGGGTTTCCCCCAAGAGGGTATGTTGGAGCTGTGGCCCCGGCCATCAGAGCCGCAGTCCCGACAGGGTGATGGTGGCCACCTTGCAACTTATCTGCAGCGTGCTCTGCCTTGGCTTCATGCAGACCCATCTTAGCTTCACCTTCCTTGGATCTCCTTTTCTCCTCAGCCATCCTTTCCTCTTCCGTTGTCCTCGCCGTTGCTTTCTCTGCCTGCAAATTTCAACCCACAAAATTGATTCATTTTTCATTCCTACGGCAAATCTTATAAATAAGTTTACACAAAATAATGTGACTCATTTATATCCTCCTTATTAAAAAAATATATATTTTTAACACATCATGTGCTTTTTTAATAAATTTTCTATTTGCAAAATAAATAAGAAAAATTTGATCAAAACCCCCCTTATAATAAAACTTTAATGCATAAGAAATAAATATTTTTTTTTCTTAAAAAGTCCAACACATACTGCTATTATTAAAATATTAAATTTTAAAATAATATAACTTCTGATCTAGATGTCAATTTTAATAAAATTATATTTTTAGAATCCTCTCATCAAATTCTATCAATAAGATATATATTGATTATGAAATTCTTTTTAAAAAAAATCTATTACCGTCAAAATTGATGTAAATAAATAGTAACATATTACTCTATTTGAGATTAACATATTACTCCGATTTACAGTAATATGTTACTCTGGTAGCATTGTCCAAAAAAAAAAAAATATTTTACTTTATCACTACAACAAAAACACATTTTAGTGACACTATACTAGTGGCATGTTCTTAAAAAATGTCACAAAAAGAATATTTGGTGGCATTTTTTAGAAAAATGTCATAGAGCCACAAATATACAAGGCTTTAGTGGCATTTCAATTAAAAAAAGTGTCACTTCACTATAACAAAAATGTCACTACAATAAATTTACACTTTAGTGACATTACACTAGTGGCATGTTTTTAGAAAATGCCACATAAATAAAAATTGGCATTAAATGTTTTCGAAAAATGCAACAGAACCACAAACATATAAGGCTCTAGTGGCACTTCAATAAAGAAATGTCACATCAATTTTATGACATTTTATAAAATAATAACACAAAAAATTATGTTCGTGACATTTACCAACAGATGTCACTAAACTTTAGTCGCAATGGCATTTTTTTAAAAATGTCAGGACACTAGGTAGGTGCAAATTACTTTTTATGGCACTTAGGTAAAAAGTATTATAAACAAATATTTTATAGCATTTTGAGAAATGTCACTAAGCCAAAAACTTTCCAAGTTTACAATGGCATTTTTGAAAAAATAAAAAATGCCAATATATTTTCTCAATTTTTAAAATGCAGTAAATGATTAAAAATAAATAAATTAAACTCAATGTACAGTACAGAAAAAAGCACATTCGGCGACTAAATTTCCTGACCAAAAAAAATTTGGTCGCTGAAAGTATAGCTTTCAGCGACCAAAACAGCATTAGTTGCCAAAAGTAAAGCTTTTTGGCGACTAAACAATTTTAGTAGCCAAAAGTCTACAATTGGCAACTAAAACTAAGTTTGGTCGCTGATTATATGGGTTTTAGTGACTAAAAAATTTTTAGTAACCCAAAGTAAAGCTTTTTGGCGACTAAAAAAATTTAGTAGCCAAAAGTCTACAATTGGTGACTAAAAATAAGTTTGGTCGCTGATTATATGGGTTTTACCGACTAAAAAAATTTAGTAGCCAAAAGTAAAGCTTTTTGGTGCCAAAAAAATTTTAATAGCCAAAAGTCTACAATTGGCGACTAAAAAATAAGTTTAGTCGCCAAAAGTGGTCATTTTTAGCGCGGGAGAACTAAAATTCTAAGGCGGGAATTAAATTTTTTGGTGACCAAAATTTTGGTAGCTGAAAGTGCATCTTCGGCGACCAAATTCGATTTTAGTCGGCAAAAGTAAAGTTTTTTAGCAACTAAAAAATAATTAGTAGCCAAAAGTATAGAATTGGCTACTACAAAAATATTTTTAGTCGCCAAAAGTGGCCTTTTTTTATTTTGCTAGTAAGTAGTTTATTTTACATAAATTATGTTCAATAAAATAATTATGTTCATACATATACTTTTATATTAATATGGATGTATCTACTATATAAATAATATATGTTGCATATATAATCATGTGATGCTATAGAGGTGTAGTGGAAAGAGTGTGGTGTATAAGGTTTATGGTGCAGGAGGTTGGCGGTTCGAGTCTCCGCAAGAGCGGATCAAATTGTTCTACAACGAATTATCGTCACGAATGACACTTGATAGCGTCACGAATAGTGTCTACCATGACATTAAAGTGTCACTGAAAGGTTTTAGTCTTGATAGTGTAATGACACTTATAAGTGTCACTAATTTTTTTTTAATGGCGCTTAATAGTGCCACAAATAATATCTACCATGACATCAAAATGTCATTGAAAGTTTTTAGCCATGATGGTGTAGTGGCACTTGCAAGTATCTACCGTGGCACTAGTATTTACCGTGGCACGGATACAAATGGCACTTGTTCAAAATGCTACAAAACTAAAAAATGTCATTAAACTAATAATTTTGTGACACTTTCAAATGTCACAAAACTAAGAAAATGTTGTAGTGTATCCTTAACACAATTATGCGCCTCCTCTGTTTATGATGTAAAATAAATTAGACTATCATTTTTATTAAAAGAGGGTTCAATAGAGAAGTTCTGCCTGAATTTTTTAATAATAAAAAACATTCCCAACTCAACTAGCACGTAATGTCATTTCTTAAATTGTCACACTTTAAATCTAATTTATGAGGCTGCTGTAACAATATCAAAAATACTAAAGGATTTTTAAATTATAAATCGCAAAAAATTAAAAAAAATAAATTATGACAGCTAAACGTATTTTTTAATAACTCATATCTGAGTCAAAATTTGAGGACCCATCCCGCTAACGAAATCATGATAAAAAAAAATAAAAAATAAATCTCACTAGCCTAATCCATTTAAAGCCAGGGTAAACTTGCCCAAGAAATTATTTGGGCGAGGTTTTGAATGTGAGACCGCTCCCTAACCAAGACCAATAAATATTATTTGAGTGGACCGTATAATTGTAAATTAGACTTATTGATTGTAAATATTACAGATAAAAACATATCACGAACAGATCAATATGTACATATTTTGTAATTTTTATTTTTACTAATATATTAAAATATATTGAAGATTTAAAATCATATAACTCATATAATAACAAATTGTATACCTTCTCTTCAGCTTTGGCTTTGGTCTCATCAAGTTTTCCCTTGGCCTCACTGGCCACGTTGCTAACTTTCTCCTTTGCAGATTGCATCTTTCTCTCTCTCACTCACTCTCTAAATCACCGCAACTGATAATGAAAAATCTAAGGCCTGTTGATTCAGCAACTTACAAATCAAAGATGGATAGTCCAACTATTTATAAATTTAGACAAGAGTTGAGAGAGAGACCTTGTGAGCATGCCACGATTGATGCACACTTGTTTCACATGCAGACCTTTTGTACTGAGATGATGCCACGTTAAAATCCCAAAACATGCTTCACCTCACTAGTCTCTCTCTATCTTCTTTATTTTTCATTAAACAATTTATTTGTTGTCTCTATTTATTGATTTGCAAAGATAGTTTGATGACAAAAACACTTATTTGATTTGTCTGTCTCTATTTTGTAATGTAAAACTTATCTTTTGAAAGGAACAACTAAAGATTGGTTTTTTCTCGGTGTCTCTCTTATACTGTTTAGTTAGGAAATTTGAAAAATGATTTAGAACGAGAAAGAAAAAAGATATGTAAAATATGAGTAAAATATACCTATATTTTATAACCTAACACAATATTACTGTAATTAATGAGAAATCATAATACGCATCGAGTATGTCATATTTTATCTTTTAAAATTATATTTTCAAAATATCATACTTATATGAATTTTTTTAATATGATATTTTAAATGACTTGTTGGACGAAACATTAGGCGAATCTAACACGCTCATAGCAAACAATCTAAAAAACAGCTAAAACGAGGTGGACAAGAGCTACTGTACAAATCTATTACCACACATTAACTATAGAAGCCTTCCACGGCAACAAGCCGCACCGAGAGAGCACTTGTATGTCATACCAAAATGGACCTCTTCTAAAGGGACTTGGGGCAAAACTGAAAGGAGGAGAAAAAAAAAACTGACCATCCTTTTGTAAATATTTTTTAACTATATACCACAATTATTTTTTATTTTCACTTTTTTTTATTATTATTTCATGTACCTTCTATTTTTTTGCAATTTTTATAAGGGAAAATATTTGGCCCACTCAAAAACTTAGTATTATTTAAAATCAAAATCAATTTCTAAAAAGTTCAATTTTTTTTTTTTTAAACAAGGAAAAAAAATCCATGGGAACATGATGGACAGATTTATTAACTACATTGCCACCAAAATAACCGTAAGCTCCACATCCACTCTACATGAGCGGAGCGTAATTTTTCGAAAGAAGTCACAACCTTGAATATCAAACCCAAACATCTTACATAGAGGGACGGCGAAGAACCATGCTATTTTAATAAGTTATTTTAATTTCTGACTATTTTAGTAGCTTAAAATAGTTGTGCTTGGTAAGATGGTTCAATTTTTTTATAATTGAATGTGATATTTGTGAGAGAAAAAGTGAAATAATTATGAATTCGATGTAATATTTTATCTTATTAACTATTTTAACTTATTTTATCTTTTAATACTACTTTAACCCAAAAAGTCCAAAATATCTATGAATAATCCTTCGTAGCTCGAATCTTTCTTCCCCGAATTTCCTGACTGTCATTTTGGGCAATTTCTCTTTCTCTTTTTTTTTTTTTTTTTTCATCCTTATGTTTGAAACAGAGAGAGCAGAGAGAAGAAGATGAAGATGAAGAGAAAGAGAAAGAGAGAAAGAGAAGAGAGGGGAAGAGGGAATGGAGAGAGAGAAAGGGTCGATTGCCGCCGCCTCCGCCTCCAATCGTCGCAGCCCGGCCTCCGATCTTTGATCTTCGCCTCCAATTTGTGTATGATGATGATGTGTTGAAGGTTTTTTTTTCAAATTTTTATATTTTTTTTGTTGATCTCTATGGTGGGTTTAGAAACTGTTGGAAATGGTTATAAAATTCTGGGTAAAACCAGAATTTTTTCATAAGTCTGGTCTATTTTTTAGGTGGGCCCCGTGCGTCGATTTACACGAGTCAAAGTGGTAACGCGTTCTATGTCGCGTTGTGATTCACGTGGTATATATATTTGGTTGCTCAAAACCATTACCGAGTGAATGGGAAATTGAAGCCAAAGTATGCTCCATGGAAATGGAAGTTTTGGTGAAAAATCCTTAAAGGTATTGAATAAGGCTTGTCTCACATTGATTTGGTGGGAAGTTTTGAATGGGTTTATAAGGCATGAGTTTGGTACTTGGGGTGTGCCCCAAGGGGTACCCAAGTGTTTTAGAGGGAGAGGTTATGGGCAAAATGGGCTACACCCATTGGACCCAAAAATCACCACACACGCGCGCCGCCATCCGTCCGGGCGGGCTAGGCGTGGTTGGGTTGGGCTTGTTCAGCCCAATACTAATCTTTTTGGGCAAAAAACATTTGAATTTCAGAATTCAAAATAAACTGGTTTGGTTCTACTGTACAAACAAGGCCCTTTTCGTTTTCAAATTAAACCCGGAAATAAACTGGTCTGATTTTATTGTACATCCAAACAGGGCCCTTCCCGTTTTTTATCTGTTTAAATTATGAACCCAACAGCTTCAAATATGTTTGAATTCAAAACCAACAGGTTCATACCTGTTTAATTCAAAACATACAGCTACCATTACATCTATAAATAAGACAACCCTCATTTGATGTTTTATTCATTCAAAAATTTCGTATTTCACCTCTGCAAATCCCATTCTTCATTTTGCTGCATTTTATTTTTGTGAGAGAGAGTATAAACATTTAGTGCGTTCGACGAACGAATAAATTGTAGTGCTGCTTTTATTCGTTGATAAATCATTTCATCCTGGGAGATAGACGTCCACATTCTGAAAGCACCAAGGAGAGGACAAATCTGTCTTAAGGATACAGTGTCAAACACTGGACTTGATCAGATTATAATTCAAAGAAATTAATCAAGTAAGTTATTTAATTTATTTTCGGTGTTTTATTATTTATTTAAATCAGATTTTAATTTTGTTTTTGTAACAAAATAAAATCTGTTTTTATTTATTTATTTTTATTTCGAGTTTGATTTTTGTAATCAAACAAATTCTCTCATTTCTTTTATTTCTTTTATATTCTGTTTGTTGTTAAGTACACAAACTGAATTAATTAATTACAGTGAAGATTGACCAACAATCTTAAGACAGATTTATTTTTTGGTATCTTCATTGTATTTAATTTTCTGATTTCATAAA
Organism: Camellia japonica; assembly: GCA_030407325.1. Classification (NCBI taxonomy): domain Eukaryota; kingdom Viridiplantae; phylum Streptophyta; class Magnoliopsida; order Ericales; family Theaceae; genus Camellia; species Camellia japonica. The sequence continues at coordinate 104,233,549 of JAPPVO010000013.1, read as the reverse complement.
GACATATTCTGGTTGGAATAACAAATAGTGTTTATGCTATTTGACAGATAGTAGTAATATACTGTCTTTTTTCTTTGACAACTAGTAGTAATATACTGGTATTATTAACAATTGTAGAATATTAATTGTGTTACAAAAAATTATTGTGAAATTTTATTTTTCTAGTTTTAGTAACAAGGAAAATAAAATTATTTTGTGTTATAATTTATTTTCTGGTTTTAATAACTAGAAAATTAATTTGTGTTTTAATTTTTTTTGATTTTTGTAATCAGAGATTATGGCTACTATAATTAAAACTGCATCTGGTAGTGGTACTCTTATTGTTACACCAACACCGGTCCCTATCCAGAACCATGTTCATGTACCAATCAATCATGGAGAAAAATCGGAAAAATTTAACGGTACTGAGTTTAAGAGATGGCAGCAGAAGATGTTGTTCTATCTTACAACTCTTAATTTGGCTCGATTTCTCCATGAAGAGGCTCCAGCACTTAAAGAGGGTGAAAGTGCTTGGCAAGTTGTTGCCGCTGTAGATGCTTGGAAACATTTAGATTTCCTGTGCAGAAACTACATCCTCAATGGCCTTGACAACATGCTGTATAATGTTTACAGTCCTCTGAAGTCAGCAAAAGAATTATGGGATTCTTTGGAGAAGAAATACAAGACAGAAAATGCCGGCACGAAGAAAAATTTGTCGTCGGTAAATTTCTGGATTTTGTTATGGTAGACTCCCAAACGGTAATATCTCAAGTTCAAAGTTTTCAGATAATTTTGCATGATATTCATTCAGAAGGTCTGTAATAACCCTGACCTTGATTAACGTCAATTGGTACTTAATTATGCCTAATAGTAATTAAGAGGAAATCTAGAATTTAATTTGCATATGTGTTGCATGTTTTATGTGCCTCTATCTGTTCAGTGTCGAAATATCTGTTCATGCTTTAAACTTCAAACTGCGAATTGAAAGCCTTATCGGCGCCCGATTCCGAAACTGATTAGTGTTTTGGACTCGTTAGAATATATGTGATTTTATGGTAGGTTCAATTAAAATTTGATTTGGAATGTTTAAATTAGATTAAATAGTGTTAAATTAATGAATCTAGCTTAATTACAATTATGCCACTTAGTGGCCCATTACATGAAACATTTGAGCTTGATTACACTCAAACAAAACATTTCCTCAGCCTCCTTTCTTGTTCTAGCCGACCATAGAGAGAGAGAGAGAGTGAGAGAATTGAGTTCAAACTTGGAGATTTGCTTAGAATTGGAAGATTGAAGAGAGGATTGCAAAATTAAGCTTCCATACCTCTAGTTCTAGACCTAAGGTAGTGTAATTACCCTCTTGTTTATGAATTGAGCTTGTTCTAACATGATTCATGTCAAATTTAGTGGATTGAGTCATGAAATAGCTTCATATGTTGAATTGGGTAGAAATCCATGCATGCATGCTTACATCCTAGCATTTTGAGGTTGATTACATGGAATTTGGTACATGCATGTTTATATTATGGTTCTAGTTCATGATTTCATCATGTTTTTGAAGAAATAGACTCATTTGATCTTGTTTAGAAGCTTTGGATTCAAATGAGACCATGCATGTTACATATTCTTCATGTTCTTGAAAAATTGGTTTGAAATGAGTTTAATTAAATTACCTTTGGGCTTTGATTTTACAAATTGAGCTTTGAACCATGTTATATTATGAGTTTTGAAGTGTTTTCCAGAAAATTAGCCCAAGAGGATCGAAATTTATGCATTTAAGCTTGGTTTTGAGCTTGAGGTTCAAATTTGGAATTTCTAGATTTTGGACCCACGCTCGAGCGAGGAACTCCACGCTCGAGCGTACACTCTGTGATCATGCCTTCCGCTCGAGCGAGTGAAGTAACGCTTGAGCGTGAAATGCGTGCATCCAGTACTTTGCATGAGCTTGCAGTCCGCTCGAGCGAGAGAATTCACGCTCGAGCGAGGACTTGTGTCTCACGCTCGAGCAAGGGTCGAGCGCCCGTCGAGCGTGAATTTTGAGCATCCAGTATTTTCACTGTAGCTTACAGTCCGCTCGAGCGACGGAAGTCACGCTCGAGCGGAGCTCCTTTGTCTGCATGTCCGCTCGAGCGTAGAAAGCCACGCTCGAGCGAGACCCCTGTTTTCTGAAAATTTTGTAAAGTGTCTAAAAATACATTTTTGCATCCTCATTCCATCCTAGGCATTCCTAGGCCATGTTTGAGACTCTATAAGGGGAATTCAAGGGTAGAAACACACTTAGAACCTATGACATAAGTTTGTATAGTTAGAACGTGTGTTTCATGTATATATCTGTTATGTGTTATGTAGGTCACGTGCCGCACTCTGTTTGACCTTTTGGCTCCGACCGTCTGTTTCAACGCCCACTGTGAGTAATAACATAGTAAAGATATGTTCAACTGTACGTATTTTCTGTGTGGCAAAATGAGATCTGTTTTCTGAAATGATATGTTATGTACAATGAATGATTGTTCAATTTCTGACATGTATTCGTGACATCCTTAGTATCATATGATATCTACAGCCGTTACCCGGTATCGAAGGTTCCTGTATGGAACTGGTTATTCGTAACCTCACGCATATGCGTCCTGTCTGTGCACTGTTACCCGTACCGGAGGGCCGCCATGGGGGCTTAGCTGTCCTGTTCTGTGACCCGGATCCGGAGGTTCCTTCTTGGAACTAGGTTATTCATAACCTTACGCTTATGCGTCCTGTTCTGTTATGCTAGTGGATGTATCACGTAAATGTAACCAAGACTAATGATTTCTGTCTGTATATGATCTGAACAAGTATGATTTTGATACAATATGAATTGATTTCTGAAATCTGTGCGAGCTCATTCATTGAGACCCCTTTACTCTGTTTATTATTCACTGGGCTTTCGCTCACAGTTTACTATATATATGTAGGTGAGGCAGCACATGACCCAGGCCAGAGTTGACGGCCTTCAGTTCTGTTTTGTCAGCCAAACGTTGCTGTAGACACCCCATTTTTGACCGCCCTTGAGACTTGGCCACTACTGATGGTTTACTTGGTGGTGAAAGTTGTGCAGTGCAATGGTTCGATTTCTTCGGCAAGGAGAGGGTCAAATCCCAACTTCATACCCCTTTTTGGACCAAAACTATCTTGATCAAAAGATTTTAGACCTTAAAACCCTCTCTTTCAAAACCTTTTTGAAAATAGGTTCCTACGATGTTCCGACGTTCGCATTTCGTTAAATGTTGCGCTTTTCGGTAAACCGAGCAAGAACAAAGTAGAAATGAATGAAGGAGAGATGAAATCTTTGAAAAATCTTTCAAAACACCTTGTTTAGGGGTTTTGAGTTGAAGAAAATGGGAAATGAGAGAAGAGAACTAGTTTGGGAGAAGTTCGGCATGACTCCGGGTAGGACCAAAACTGCGCGGCTTCACCAAAAGAGGGATATCTCTTAGCACAGTTGGAGTTTTGATGCAAGGCTGCCACCATTGGAAAGCTTACTTCTGGGGCTTCAATTTGCACACAAGAATGACCTGAAAAGGCATCCAGATGAAGGAGTTAGGCTTTCTTCAAGTCGGGGATTAAGGCTGATTTTTTATGCTGGCCTCTATGGAAGTGTGCCGGCCATTAATGGCCAATGCCTGCCCCATACCGGCCAAAAGTGACCCCCTGTCGGCCAACAATGATAAGGTGCCGGCCATTGATGCTAGAAAGCAGATTTCAACAGATATTTTGCTCCAGCTTGCTCCAGCTGTCTTCTTTGGGATATTTTCGACCCATGCTCTTGTTTTCTCTATATATCAAGGCCAAATCTATAATATTGAAGAGTTAGACCAATTTGGCAAAGGCTTGGGAGCCTCTCTCTCTACACTTCTCCCTCTCAAGAACCTTTGTGCATAAGAGCTTGTAAGTATAGATACACTTCTCTTTTGCACACACATCCTTGATCAAACTTGACAACCATTGGGCTGAGATCCCTTAGAACCTATTTTGGGCTGCTAAAGGTTGGTTTTGGCTCAAGAAAAAGGGGCTGTTCTTGTGCTGTGCTTCAAAGGTAACTTCTTATCCCTTTTAAGCTTTTTGTGCACTATCATTTTGCCATCTTTCTACACTGTTTTTGGGGTGGTTTTGAACTGAAGAAAGGTCTGAATTTCAGTCCTAAAACTCTTGGTTTAAGCCTTGTTTGGCTAGGGGGTTGTCTCTCCCTTTTATTCCTTAGCTTGTTTAGCTTTTGAGCCATCTTTCTAGGCCTTTGTTTTATGCTTTGTTTGGCCTTCTAGCCACTAAAATCCAGTGGATTTTCAGTGGCTAGCACACTGTTTTGAGAGCCAAAATCAGAGGGGGGTGACCCCCTCTCTCCTTGTCTTGTTTGTTGGCCCTTTTGGCCTTCCAAAGGGGCTCTATTTTGCATGTTGTGAAGTCACTTTTCAGGCCCTATTTGGTGAGTTTTAAGGTCTGCCTTGACTCTATCCGGAGCCCATTTTGCCATATTTTATGTCTATGATACATGTGTAGAGCAATCCTCCTTAAGGCCTTTCGAGGGGACCTTTCATTGCATACTTCCTTGAGTCTTTTCAGGCCCTTTTTGATGAGTTTTAGGGCTGTCATAATTGAGTTCCAGAGCTGGTTTTGCTATGCTAAGTGTCCTTGATGCATGTGTTGTGTAACCCCTTGCATGGCCCTCCAAAGGAGCTCATCATTCTTGCATGTGTTGACTACATTTCAGTGGTTATTTGGGCATATTTTAGCACACCATGTTCCTATTTGTGGCTGGTTTGGTGACCTCTCTTGTGCTTCATATACATGCCATGTAAACTATGCTTACTAGCCTAGGTTGCGTGTTGTTTTAGCCCCTCATGTTTGCACCTTTTGACCATGCTCCGAACTAACATTGTGTTTATTTTGGGCTACCCTAGCTCTGTTTTTGGGCTTCAAGGTCGAATGATGTCTATGTTGCATACTTGTTGTCACGACCCAAACCCGCCCCTATAGGTTTGGCACCGTAACCGGCCAGTAATCCGAGGATTACCTACGGCCTCTGAACAGATTAACAAAATATAAGGGGCTAGCGGAAGCAAATATATGAAGTAAACAAGGTCCAATGAGCTGTGATGACGTACATGGGACAGAAAATACAAAACTTATTTATATACATAAACATGCCAGTCAAAGTACACCAATATGTACAGAATATTTACATACGTATGTTCCAAAATCCGACTTTACAAGACCCAAACATAAACATTGACTAGCATGAAACAAAACAGCCACAGTGTTAGACTTTGACCGGAACCTCCTCAGGAGGCACAATAGCTGGCTGATAAAAAGGAAATAGGAGGCCCTCAACTCTGGCCCTGGTCATGTCCCGGCTCACCTACATATATATAGTAAACTGTGAGCGAAAGCCCAGTGAATAATAAACAGAGTAAAGGGGTTTCAATGAATGAGTCCACACAGATTTTAGAAGTCAATTCACATTGTATCAAAATCATACTTGATCAGATCGAAATCAAAATTCAGCTTTTCAAATTCATACTTGATCGGATCATAGATAGACAGAAATCATAAGTCATAGTTTCATTTACGTGATACATCCATTAGCTTAACTAAACGCGCAATGCGTAAGGTTATGAATAACCTCCTTAGCTCCGGTGAAGGAGCCTCCGGATCCGGGTAACAAGACAGCTAAGCCCCCATGGCGGGCCTCCGGTACGGGCATCAGTGCACAAATTCACATAACAAGACGCATAAAGCGTAACATCACAGGACGCATAAAGCGTAAAGTTCCATAAGGAACCTCCGATACCGGGTCAAGGCTGTAAATCTCACATGGTACTAAGGATGTCACGGATACATGTCAGAAATTGGACAATCATTCATTGTACATAACATATCATTTCAGAAAACAGATCTCATTTTCATCACACAGAAAATAAGTACAGTTGAACATATCTTTACAATGTTATTACTCACAGTGGGCGTTGAAACCGATAGGTGGAGCCAAATGGTCAAACAGAATGCGGCACACGACCTACATAACACATAACGGATACACCCTTGAAATACGCATTTCTAAATGTACAAAACTTACACCAATGATTCTAAGTGTGTACCTAACCTCTTATCCTTATTGGGGAGCCTTAAATATGGCCTAAGGATGCCTAGGATGGAATGTGGATACAAAAATGCTTTAGAAAACATTTTTTCAAAAGTTGCTGAAAACAGGGGTCTCGCTCGAGCGAGCCTTCCTTCGCTCGAGCGAGATTGCAAAATCAAAGGGTTCGCTCGAGCGAGAACTCCTTCGCTTGAGCGATCTGCAAAGATGAAAAAGTACTGGTTGTTGATTTTTTCTGCTCAATGCTCGCTCGAGCGTGAGACACAGCTCTTCGCTCGAGCGTAGGTCTCTTCGCTCGAGCGTGCGTATGCGTGCACCAAGATTCTGAGGGCTTGGATTTTACGCTCGAGCCACCATTTCTTCGCTCGAGCGGAGCTCTGAACAAACGATGGTCGCTCGAGCGAGGAATCCTTCGCTCGAGCGAGGAAGCCAAATTCTGGAATTTCCAGATTTGCCTCCCAAGTTCGAACCAAGTATTCTCCAACCCAAAACTCAACCTCTTGGGCCCAAATTCTGGAAAAACACTTTAAACTCAAAGTATTTGAAGTTTCAAAAGACAATTTGTAAAATCAAGGGCCAAGAGTGAGTCAATTTGAGCACCATTTCCAAAAATCTTCAAGAATATGGGTTAAACAAACATGCATGAACTCAAATGAATTTCAAAGCTCCAAACCATGATCAAATGGTCAATTTGGTGGAAAAACATGATGAATACATGGATGATACTTAGGAAATGGACATGCATGTAAGTTTTCATGGAAAACAACTTCAAAATCTAAGAACAAGTGCATGCATGTATGAGCTAAGTTCCATTTCAACATATTAAACCATAACTTGGTTCAAAACTTCAAAATGAACATGGATTATGCAAGACACAACTCAAGATCAACATTAAGGAGAGGAATTCACTACCTTAAACCTTCAATTTCAAGTGTGTGAGCTCAAACTTGCAATTCTCCTACAATTCCTCTAGCAAACCATGTTGAAATCAATCTCCCCTCACCCTCTCTCTCTCTAGCCGTTGGTTAGCTCAAGCAATGGCTGATATGAGATGATTCTAAGTGTAATAACATAGACCAAATGTTGCCCCAAGTAAAGCCACTAAGTGGCATAAATGTAATTAAGCTAGGTTCATTATTAAAATGTTATTTAATCAGATTTAAACATTCTAAATCGAATTTTAATTGGACCTACCATAAATTCACATAAAATCTAACTAGTCTAAAGCACTAATCAATTTCGGAATCGGGCGCCGATAAGGCTTCTAATTTGCAGTTTAAAGTTTAAAACGCGAACAGATATTCCGACACCGAACAGATAAGAACACATAATTCAAGCAATGCACATGCAAATTAATTCCATATTTCCTCTTAATTATTATTAGGCATAATTAAGTTCTAATTAGCGTTAATCAGGGTCGGGGTTATTACACTTGTAGTTCAATGCACTTGCCTAGCTTCGAGTTTTGAAGTTCATTGCATGCATATATTGAGGTATGTTTATGTTTTGAGCCTATTATTCATCACATTTCAGAGCCTATGCGAATGCCATGTTGCCATGTTTTCGTCTCTTTAAATGCGTTTGAGAGTCGGGCTTGTATGCCTCATTTACCGACCATTGAATGAGCTCCATTCCGTTGCATTCCGAGCCATCATTTTAGGACATTTCCCCACTATTTCAGACCTGCCTAAGGTCTGTTTGGGGTTGGTTTTGCCATTAGTGCATTGCTTTGGGTACTTCTAGAGTAACGCACTTCACTAGTTTCGGTACCCGGGCCCCCTAGTATGCATTATGTGCCTTATTTACATGTTTCGGGACCATTGAGCATCTTACTTCAGAGTTGGAAATTGCATGTTTGTATGCCATCTTGTATCATTTTCCATGCTTTGGTAGAGTGGCATTCGATGCCTTAGGATCGATCCCTTGCATCGTGCATGTTTGAATGTGTTTCGGTTGTCTCATTTCCATCACATGGCCACTGATTTGGGCTTAGTTGAGAGCTGCCCACATTAGTTTAAGTCCATCCCTTTGCATGTTGTCGCATGCCTGTCTTGCATATTGTTGTATGTGTGCTCCATCTTTGCATGTTGTCGCGTGCTAGCCCCATTACATGTTGTTGCATGTTCATATTGCATTTTGTCATGTTGTCCAAGGTTGTTGCCTCACATCATGCTTATATGCTTGTTGCATGCTTGAGTTAGTTGCATGTTGGCACACTTAAGTCATATTGCATGTTTGCTATGCTTATGTGTTGCATTGTTTGGATTAAGTGTTAGTCCAAACACGGGAAACGAGGGGCGTTTCATACTCCGAGTGATGAAACGTGTCTCAATTCTCGGTCGCCGAAGCTTTTGATGATTCATGATAGAGTTCTAGGCTTTACTTGCTTTATGTGTGCATCCATTTTCATATCGATTTGCACAAGTTGGATCCTTGGCCATCATGCATCGGGATGCGTGATTGATGGTCGTGGATCCGACTAGGCCTCTCCCTTGATGTCTTAAGGTGATTTGAGGTGGCATAGTGCATACATGCCCTTGGGAGACCCTCCCTTTCCTCTATTTTGTGCTTTGTTGCAGCTTGGTGTCACAGCACACCAGTGGCCGGCAGTGCACCACTGATGGCCGGCAGCCTCTCATCATTGGCCGGTAGTGCTCTGTTGTTGGCCGGCAGTACTCCTCTCATGGCTGGCAGGCCACTGGTGTATCCCTCCAGCAGTGTTTTGGTAAGTTTCAACAACAAACACTGGAAGACACCCTGCAAACAGAGCCTCTAAAGAGCAACCGGAAGGCGTTTCGAGGCGAGGAACCGAAGCAAGCATGCATACCCTCCTCTTCTTCAAACAGAGCTGGAATAGCATTCATTTACTGCTTACTTGTTAGTTAGTAGTTGTGTAATAATTAGTTGTAGCTAGTTATTAATTCAGTTTTGTAATATTTAATTAGCTCGTGAGTTAGTTAATTAGGCAGCTTGTATTATTTATTCGGACCCTCCGAGCGAGGGCACAATTGTAATAAGTGCGCGTGTGTGTGATGTATGTCTTCCAACCCCACGTCTTTCTCCCTTTTATTTACCAGCTTATGATGGTTAGATTAGGGCATGTTTCAATTAGCATACTTATGCTCGCATGTTTGCATCCATTCATCTGTCTTGCATGCACCGGGCTTGGCGCATCATACTAACTGCATTGTATTTCAATTCCAAAGTTGAATAAGTGTTAGCTGTAGCATCATCACATGCCATTTTAGAATAGCCGAGCCTATCTGTAGTTGCATTTTGCATGTGTTGCATTAGACATCTCAGCATAGTTAGGATCATGCATGGATTTCTAACATAGCTTATTTCTTTGGCTTGGAGTACTAGGTAAGCTTTTATGCTTTAGCATCCTTGCATGTGTGTGAGTGACTGCCATGATAGCATGCTTACCATGAGGCTATGTGCTTATGTGATATAACTGCCTGAATGCCTGTGGGTGAAGGTTGGATTATTTGGATTGGAACAATCCATCGACTGTGAGTTTTAAGCCCACTTAAGAGTGGCAAATCATCTTGTTTTCTAAGCCCACCCGAGGGTGGCAAATCCACGTCTTAGCCTACTTACGAGTAGCACCATCAAACCATTTTCAAATAAACAAACATGAGGTGTTTTGTTCCAATTCAGGCGACCCAGTCTATACTTGTATGCTGCGCGCATCACGTAGTAAATCTAGGCTAATAACCGAAACAAGAACACATAATGTTTTCAAAACTCGATATCATGGTTAGTAGAGGCCGATCTTTGATCGGGTGAGCGGGGGTGCTCACGAAGTGACCTTCCCCAATCGTACCCAAGTTCCCGAGCCGAGGCAACTTTGGTGATGACGGACACGTGGCCTTAGGCAACGAGTCAGGGTTTCCTAAATTTTCCAAAAAAAAAAATATTTAGGTGACGACTCTGTATCTGGCAAAGCAGTCTATGTTTGGCACTTCTTTCAAAAAATCTGTTTTCCAAAACGATTTGTCAGATTTGGACTCTTTGATGATTCATCGATCTTGCATTGCACTCTACGAGATTAGATACAGGACCGTGACATTGAGTCCTGAACTGTAGTGAGCCCAAATGAACAAAACGGGATTTCCCTCCCGGGACGTTCGGGGACGTCTACAGTTGCGCCTCCCGAGGAGGTTCCGCTTGAAGCCTATTGACATGGCTGTTTTTGTGACCATGCTAGTCTGTATGTGTGTTATGTAAAGTCGGGTCTTGGGGACTATTCTCTGTAAATATTGATGTATCTGACTAGCATGTTTTTGTATATAAATAAGTTTTGAGAAGTTCTGTTTCATGTTCGGTATCACAGCTCATTGGACCTTGTTTATTTTATATATTTGCTTCCGCAGCCCCTTATTATTTATTAATCTGTTCAGAGACCTTTGGTAATCCACGGATTACTGGCCGGTTACGGTGCCAAACCTACAGGGGCGGGTTTGGGTCGTGACAGTATGTCTCTTAGCGAGTCTTTCCAAGTCGCTGCTTTGGTGGAAAAGTTACCACCGGCTTGGAAAGATTTCAAAAATTATTTAAAACATAAATGCAAAGAGATGACCATGGATGAGTTGATTGTAAGATTAAGAATTGAGGAAGATAACCGAAAGGCTGAAAAGAGGAATGGGAAAAATCCCATTGAGTCCAAGGCTAATGTGGTTGAACAAGTTCATAAACCACATAACAAAACGAGGAAGTTTACTGGAGATGGTCCTAAACAAGGCAACAACAATGGCAACAAGAAGTTCAAAGGAAAATGCTATAACTGTGGCAAGACTAGACATCGAGCTTCTGACTGCCGCCGCCCTAAGAAGGATCATGAAAGTACAAGTAAGAAGACCACCAATCAGGCCAATGTAACAGAATTGGATTACATCTCTGACGGAGTGAATGACATCAACCTCTCTGCTGTGGTGTCTGAGGCTGACTTGGTTGGAAATCCCAAAGAGTGGTGGGTTGACACTAGAGCAACTCGTCACATATGTGCGGACAAGAAGATGTTCACTACCTACAGTGAGGCTGCCATTGGTGAACAACTTTTTATGGGAAATTCTTCTACTTCTACTGTGGCTGGACAAGGGAAAGTGATCTTGAAGATGACATCAGGGAAAGAACTGACCTCAACAACGTACTGCATGTACCTAACATCCAGAAGAATTTAGTTTCTGGTTCTTTGTTAAGTAAAATGGGTTTTAGGCTTGTCTTTGAGTCTGATAAATTTGTATTAACAAAGAGTGGTATGTATGTTGGTAAGGGATACATGAGTGATGGTCTCTTTAAGCTAAATGTAATGACAGTTGTACAAAAGTTGCTATGAATGAGAATAACACATCTTTTGCTTATATTCTTGAGTCGAATTTATGGCATGGTAGATTAGGTCATGTAAATTATGATGCTTTGCGTAGATTAATTGGTTTGGATTATATACCAAAGTTTGAAATTAATCCTAATCATAAATGTGAAGTTTGTGTAGAAGCGAAACTAACTAAGGCTCCATTTAAATCAGTTGAAAGGAAAACCGAACCTCTAGAATTAATTCATACTGATGTATGTGATCTAAAATTTATTCAAACTAGAGGAGGCAAAAAGTATTTCATAACATTTATGGATGATTGCATAAGATATTGTTATGTTTATTTACTTAGAAGTAAAGATGAAGTCTTAGAAATGTTTAAACTCTACAAAACAAAAGTTGAAAATCAACTTGGTAAAACCATTAAAATGGTTAGAAGTGATAGGAGTGGTGAATATGATGCACCATTAAATGAATTTTGTGCACAACATGGCATTGTTCACCAAACTACAGCACCCTATTCTCCTCAGCAAAATGGAATTGCTGAAAGAAAGAATAGAACCCTAAAAGAAATGATGAATGCCATGTTACTAAGTTCAGGCTTACCACAGAACTTGTGGGGGGGGGAAAGCAATATTGTCTGCAAATTATGTTCTTAATAGAATACTCCACAAGAAAACCTTCAGCACTCCTTATGAATTGTGGAAAGGTCGACCATAATTACTCTCTAAATTTATTTCCATAATCTTATACTAAACTCAATTTTTTTTTTCATCATCTTCTTGCTAAATTTTTTTTTTTTTTTACAAGATATTGATTCCAATTACCTCTTGATTTCAGCTTCTAGATGCTTTATCTACAAGATTTGAGTTTTAGTTTCTTACCTAAAATCTTCAATTAATGAATTCTGGACAATATCATGAACTCCTCTTTAATCCTTTATTTCCCCAAGCTTTTCCTTATTCTTCACCATTTCCAGCACAAGAGTTCTAAGCTTTGAACTCTCTCTCTATTTTTCTCACTCCCATGGGTTGCCCAGAACAATGTGAAGTAACACTCCTTTGCTTTCTTAGTTATACACACACAAACACTCCTATCATGTTGACACATAATGCACACTTGCACCTCTCTCTTCACCAACACAGCACACGTGCACCCTCTTTCTTTTCTTTTGATTCCAGCACATCACTCACACATGCACACACCCACATAAGTTTCTTTGCACACCTACACCCACATACATTCTTAATCCTAGATTCAATTTATGTTTAGGATTTATTTAATTAAGCAATACTTAGTCTTAATAAATTTCAATTAGCACCTCATTAAATTAATTATGACTAGTCACAAACCCCACATAATTTAATCAGTCTAATTTGACTTCCATTAGAGCCCAATTAATTATAATTCAATTTATCGGTACAATCAGATTTTTAATCAGACTCCCAAAAGGCTCCAAATAATAAATCGAACTTATTGCCATCATCAATTTTGATTTCCCAAATCATTCAGGCCTTCAATTTCTGATCGAACTCCAAATTTTCGTCAATTAATTTACATATTCAAATTGGGCACATCATAATTAAATTTAATTTATAATAATCACAATCTTCAATCCTCATGACTTAATCAACTCCAATTAGGACCTAATTAATCAAACCTTAGTTTTGTTAAACTGAATCAAATATTTAATTACACTTTCATAGGGTCTAATACTTAAAATTAAACTGATTTAACTTATCAATTCCACCTCCTTAGGCTATCTGGACGTTAACTATCTAATTCTAAAATAAATCCTTAATAAAATAATTTATAAATAACAAATATTAAACACCCACAAAATTATTATTGTTATTATTTATTTATTTATTTTCTTCTAAGAATAATAAAATGTGGGTTTTCACAAAATCATACTTGGGAATTGGTGGATCTTCCACCAGGTTCTAAACCTCTTGGATATAAATGGATATTCAAGAGAAAAATGAAAGCAGATGGTTCAATTGACAAGTATAAAGCAAGACTTGTAGTTAAAGCTTACAGACAAAAGGAAGGTCTAGACTATTTTGACACATATTCCGCTGTGACAAGAATAACATCCATTCGCATGCTTATTGCTATAGTAGCGTTGTTTAATTTAGAAATACATCAAATGAATGTTAAAACAGCTTTCTTGAACGGTGATCTAAATGAAGAGATCTATATGGAGCAACCCGAAGGGTTGTAGTATCAGGGCAAGCAAAGAAAGTTTGTCGACTTGTAAAATCCCTTTATGGATTAAAACAAGCATCTAAGCAATGACATAAAAAATTTGATCATGCAATGCTTACTAATGGTTTAAGATAAACAAATGTGACAAATGCGTCTATGTTAAAAACACTGACCAAGGATATGTCATAGTTTGTCTTTATGTAGATGACATACTTATCATTGGAAGCAGTCAAAACATGATCAAATCAACTAAGCAAATGCTTAACAAAAGATTTGATATGAAAGATATGGGGGTCGCAGATGTTATATTAGGAATGAAAATTACTAAAACATCAGACGGCTATGCATTATCTCAATCACATTATATTGAGAAAATTCTTGGTAAATTTATCAAGGATGATATGAATTTAGCTAGAACACCTGTAGACGTCAATCTTTATTTATCGAAAAATAAAGGTGATGCAGTGTCTCAGTTAAAATACTCCCAAATCATTGGAAGCCTAATGTAGCTAATGAATTGTACTCGTCCTGATATAGCTTACACTATCAGTAAATTGAGTAGGTACACTAGTAACTCTGGAGAAGACCATTGGAAAGCGATCATTCGGGTTCTTAGATATCTAAGATTCACCCGTGATCATGGTTTGAACTTTACTCGATATCCAGCAGTATTTGAAGGTTATTGTGATGCAAATTAGATATCGGATACTAAAGATTCAAAATCCACAAGTGGATATGTCTTCACTCTAGGAGGCGCTGTTGTTTCTTGGAAATCCACAAAACAAACATGCATCGCACGATCCACAATGGAATCCAAGTTCATTGCTTTAGACAAAGCAGAGAAGAAGCAGAATGACTTCGTCACTTCTTAGAAGACATTCCAATGTGGCCAAAACCTGTGCCAGCTATTTGCATTCATTGTGATAGTCAATCTGCAATAGGCAGGGCATAGAATCATATGTATAATGGTAAGTCACGACATATTCGTCGTCGACATAATACCGTTAGGCAGTTGTTGTCAAATGGGATAATCTCAATAGATTATATAAAATCTAAAGAGAATATTGCAGATCAGTTAACAAAAGGTTTGACAAAAGAGCTAGTGTATAGTTCATCGAAGGGGATGAGATTAAAGCCTATTACATAAGAGTCGTCATAATGGTAACCCTACTTATATGACTGGAGATCCCAAGAACTAAGTTCAAAGGGACAACTAAGTTATGTATGGCTCACCAGAAATCACCAAAGGATTAAAATTCCTTACCCATTCCTATGGTGAGAGTGATATCTGCAACATTTGTTGTATGTAGGGGTATAAGGATAAGCTTTGCTTTTAATGATTACTTATATCTTGATTAAGGCATGAAAATCAAGACGAGTATAAGGAGATACTCACAATAAGAATCACCTATATGAGTGTTGAACTGGGGCCGGTTCTATGAGAATGAAAGAGGCTACATTTCTAGAAACACTCATGAAAACCAGGAGCGTTCAAGGCCAAAATGAACACAACAGTGAGAACCACGATGTGTTAGAAGATATTTTGTGTGAAATCTATTGTCTTGGCTTACACAAACGGCTGAACAATTCAAGGCATTGCGTCCATTGGTTAGCTAGTAAGTCCGATAGGCTATCACTAGGGAAGGTTCAAGGCCGAAAGCTACCTATCCTGATGCAAGATATTTTCGACTTATACTCTTTCGATAAAGTCTGCATATTGTTGCATTTCCGTTGTCATCAAATTCCATTCATGTGGGGGATTGTTGGAAATGGTTATAAAATTCTAGGTAAAACCAAAATTTTTTCCTAAGTTTGGTCTATTTTTTAGGTGGGCCCCGTGCGTCGATTTATGCGGGTCAAAGTGGTAACGCGTTCTATGCCGCGTTGTGATTCACGTGGTAAATTTGGTTGCTTAAAACCATTACCGAGTGAATGGGAAATTGAAGCCAAAGTATGCTCCATGGAAATGGAAGTTTTGGTGAAAAATCCTTAAAGGTATTGAATAAGGCTTGTCCCACATTGATTTGGTACGAAGTTTTGAATGGGTTTATAAGGCATGGGTTTGGTACTTGGGGTGTGCCCCAAGGGGTACCCAAGTGTTTTAGAGGGAGAGGTTATGGGCAAAATGGGCTAGACCTATTGGACCCAAAAATCACCACACACGTACGCGCGCCGCCGTCCGTTCGGGCGGGCTGGGCCTAGGCTTGGGCTTGGGCTTGGGCGCGGGTGTGTGGTTGGGTTGGGCTTGTTCGGCCCAATACTAATCTTTTTGGGCCAAAAACATTTGAATTTCAGAATTCAAAATAAATTGGTTTGGTTTTACTGTACATCCAAGCAGGGCCCTTCCCGTTTTTAAATTAAACCGGAAATAAACTGGTCTGGTTTTACTGTACATCCAAACATGGCCCTTTCCGTTTTTTATCTGTTTAAATTATGAACCCAACAGATTCAAATCTGTTTGAATTCAAAACCAACAGGTTCATACCTATTTAATTCAAAACTTACAGCCACCATTACATCTATAAATAGGACAACCCTCATTTGATATTTTATTCATTCAGAAATTTCGTATTTCACCTCTGCAAATCCCATTCTTTATTTTGCTGCATTTTATTTTTGTGAGAGAGAGTATAAACACTTAGTGTGTTCGACGAACGAATAAATTATAGTGCTACTTTTATTCGTTGATAGATCATTTCATCCTGGGAGATAGACGTCCACATTCTGAAAGCACCGAGGAGAGGACGAATCTGTCTTAAGGACACAGTGTCAAACATTGGACTTGATCAAATTATAATTCAAAGAAATTAATTAAGTAAGTTATTTAATTTATTTTCGGTGTTTTATTATTTATTTAAATCAGATTTTAATTTTGTTTTTGTAACAAAATAAAATCTGTTTTTATTTATTTATTTTTATTTCGAGTTTGATTTTTGTAATCAAACAAATTCTCTCATTTCTTTTATTTCTTTTATATTCTGTTTGTTGTTAAGTACACAAACTGAATTAATTAATTAATTACAGTGAAGATTGACCAACAGAAACTATACCATTGCAGGAGATGTGGTAGTTTCTAAATATACCATTTCAGCATTTCAGATGTGATAATGATGATGATGATGTGTTTGGTTGATGATGATGATTCTCTCTCTCTGTTGTGTTGATGAAGATGTGTTGGGTGGTTGATGATAATAATTCTTTCTCTTTCTCTCTATGTGCTACTCTCATTTTCTCTTCTTTCTTTCTTTCTTCTTTTTTGATTTTTCTTCTTCTGCCAGTTATTGAAAAAAAAAAAAAAATCAAAACGATGAAACAACATTATTTTGAATTCAGGCCAAATTCAAATCCGAAAATTTCGAGCTCCGTGGCATAAGTGAATATCTATTCCCAAGCACCCCCTCTAAAGTTGAAGCTAGTTTCTAGAAATTCAGCCAATTTATGATCCGACCCTGAAATAGATCCGGACCCGTACAACATGGGCCCCGATTTGCGAAAACAATTCTCATTCCGTTGTTATCATCTTGTTCCAACAAACAAAACCTCCTGAGAGACGGACACAGAAAAGAAAAGCCTCAATGAATCTCCAAGCTCCATCTACTATCTCCACTCCACTTTACCGGCTCTTCCCTTCGCCGAACTCCAATTATTCGCTCAAATTCCGCCGTAGAACGACGTCGTCGGAGCTTCATTCGCCGGTAGCCGGTGACTCTTCGCCGTCCGTGCCAACTCACAGAGTCACCGTTCACGACAGACAACGTGGACTCGTCCACCAGTTCTTCGTTCCCGAGGTCAATTTCTAGGGCATATATATATATACATATAAATTATATATGTATATATGTATGTAATTGTTTTTTAGTTATGTTGATGATCAATTTATGTGCAGGACCAGTATATACTACATACTGCTGAGTCTCAGAATATATCGCTCCCTTTCGCTTGCAGGCACGGTATTGTTCTGTAATTCTCAAAATTTCGATACTTTTTCCTTTGCCATTCCCTAATTTTTATTCTTCAGAGTGTTTACTTGTATAAAAATGTTTCCTTTATCCCGAATGAGTCTATGTAGAATTTTTGCAAGGAAAATTATATGCACATACTGCCCGTAAGAGAGATGATTGGTGGATTATTAGAGAGATAGGAAAGAGCGTTGGCTTAGATATTCTAATTGATTGTCTTGAAAAGTGGGTCTAATTTTTTGGTTGAAGTAGCACTACCCTTTTTGCAATGTCTGTTAGTTAGGCAGATCTACGAGACTGGAAATTGTGCGAGGAATTTAGGCACCAACTCTATTATAGCTTGGGAATTAATGCGATAGAAGCTTTACTACTGAGATTATCTCTTACAATTCATTTTTGGAAAATGATATGCAATTCCATTTTATAGACCCATTTTCTATGTCCAATGATGTATAAATAAAATGATTGGTTGATAATTAGAGAATAAATGAGAGAGAAAGTTGACTTAGATATTTTAATAAAGTGCCACATCTTTGAGTCTAATTTTTGTGCTTGAATAACAATACTCTTCATTTTTTGTTTCTTGCTTGAATTCAATTTGTTTTTTTGTTATTTATTGCTGTCTTTTTACATGTTAAGTTTGTGTATTGTGTTATGATACTTAAGCCTTTCGGCTCCAAGTTATGCACCTATTTTTTTTTCCCTCCCTACTATGGGGACCGTTATTTTGCAATTTGGTTACATATATTAGCACTGTTTTCTATTTTACTGAGGAACTAAGCACTAATTATAAGTATTTTTTTTGTACATTTCAGGTTGTTGCACTAGCTGTGCTGTTCGGATAAAATCTGGGCAAATTAGACAGCCTGAAGCATTAGGGATATCTGCGGAGTTGAAATCTAAGGCATGTAAAATTCACTTGGTTTGTCAAATATAATTTTTTATGAGCTTGTATTTTCACTAGAATACTGTGAATCAAAGGTTGTGTTTGGATTCTTGTCTCTTGTTCTCATGTTGCATCCTTGGAATTTTCTTTGTAGTTCATCTTTATGTGTACATGAATCATAGCATAGCTTGAAATTGAAGATTAAGATTGATACTTTGATCCTTTGGGAAAACAAAACGGTGTAAACCCAAAGTATTCATGCTAATTACTGCATCTTGAACATTTCCAGTTGGACAACACTGGAAGTTGCCATATTATGTTGGAGCCTACGAAGCATTTGACACGAACATGCGATACGGCACATGCATGCTGATATGTCAATTTTTTTTTAAAAAAAAATGTAGGACATGACATATGGGGAATACACACAAGGCGTACCCAATGCGCGAAGCTCCTGCTTAAGTGGGATCTGGGGAAGGGTTGATGTACGTAACCTTACTCTGCAAATGGAGAGGCTGTTTCCGTGACTCGAATCCGTGACCACCAGGTCACCAAGGGGTAGCTTTACCGCTACGCTAGGCCCGTCTTTCATGGGGGATACACACAAAAATATAATTTTATATATTTATTATATGTCATATGTATAAATATTTCATTCAAAGATAATAAAAAATGTAACATGACACTAATTTCTAAAGTTTAAAGGAGGAGGGATTAATAGGTATAAATTGATATTATTTTTCTTTATCATTGTATTTTTCTAAGTTATTTTGTTCAAACTTGTATTGTATTTTTTGTGTGTTTAGCAATGGATATACATATGTGTCCAACACATGTCGGGAAGTGTCCAATGAGTGTTGGTGTTGGACACTGATACGTGCACCTTCTTGGAAGTGTATGTGCTTCTTAGGTTGGAGCTATCTAAAAGTTGTGGGACTTCTTTTTTTTTTTGATAAATAAAGTATTTTATAAATAAGATGCCAAAGGGTTGTAACTTCAAAAAAAAAAACAAAAAGAGATAAAGAAAGCTCATAAAATCTGCAGGAGTAAAGGAGGATTCATAATAATAATAATAAAAAAAAAAATCCCCTGAAACAAAAAAGAAAACTATGCAATAAACACTACTGCCTTTTTGGTTGTGGGTGGTTTATTATTTGACAAATTAGGAAGTCATGTCAAACCATTTGAAATGGCCCTTGCATAAGTGGTTTGAAAATTTCATTTTAACTTTTACCGAAGTTCTCCTTGGCTCAGAAAAAGAAAAAACCCTAAAAGGAGCTCATTATTGGTTTGGAACATGGGTTACTTTTGGCATGTTGCATCTTATAATTAAACAATTTACTTGTTCCAGCAATAAAAAAGGAAAATATAAAAAGTTACATAGAGGAATTTATGTTTTATATCTATTAGTTTAAAAATTGATTACAATTTCACATTTGTTTGATCTACAATGCAGGGGTATGCACTTCTTTGTGTGGGCTTCCCCTCCTCCGATATTGAAGTTGAAACACAAGATGAGGACGAGGTAATGTGGATGACTAACTATTTATGCTTTTAGAAACCTAACAACATGTTTGAACGTCCAAAAGGAATCAAATCATTTGGTTGCATTTTAGACAGCATGGGGTGGGTTATAATGTAAAATGTGGAAAATAAAATGAGAGTAAGTCGTTGCATGCCCGAAGAATTAGGTTTTACATTTTAGGATTCTATGAGATGTTGTGGTTTCAGTTTGTTGTTAATATCCGGAATACTGGCTAATTTTTCTCAAAAAATGCAATTTCTCCTAGAGACATTCTTGTGGAGTCAATGCAGCCCTGCCATGGATTACTTTAATGGATGGATGAAATGCTTTTACATTCTATACAGTTATACGTTGTTTTACTCTCTAACACTCATCACAATTTGATCAGTAAATAGAAAAAGAAGTTATTGATGACATGTTAGTTTTGGAAGAACATCTAAGAGAGAGTAGAGAGGAGAGGGGGAGATAGAGTTTCTGTTGTTTTTGGTGGCTTTCCATGGGTGATTATGGTGTCAAATCTCTCTGACATACACCCAAATAGATGGATAAAATTTTTTGATGGCTTATCAGTTTAGAAGCATGTTACCAGTGCACATGCTGGGCGAGGGGTTTAAAGATATGGTGAAAATTTAAGACTATATTTGATGGGAAAATGTGGCTTGTTTGCTTGTAAAGAAGGACAGAAAATTGAGTTTAAGAAATTGGAACTTTTTTCATTTGATTTTATTGAGTGGTATGGTCAAGTACAGGTTTGTGTTTCTATGTACTTGAGTATTTTTGTCATTAGGTGTATTTTTGTTAATTTTCTTTGTTGTAAAAAGTAACCTACTTTGGAGGTGGTTGTTGTAAGCTACTTGTGTTATACTATTTCATTGGGTACTTGACCACGTCCTATAGTAGGGAAATATATATTTTTTTGAATATCTTTTCTACTATTTGGATCATGGATATGTGAAACTCTTGCCTTGTTCAGGTGTATTGGCTTCAATTTGGAAGATATTTTGCCAGAGGACCTGTAGTAAGTCTATATTCCTAATTTTTTTTTTTTGAATGAAACCCTTTTTACCAAACTAAATGATAAAGTCAAATGATAAAGAAAGAGAGTAGAGTTACCGCCAAATTACTTCTGTTGTCCTTTTCAGTTATCTTACTTCTGCAATGTATTATTTCTGCAGGAAAGGGATGACTATGCATTAGAGTTAGCTATGGGTGATGAATAACAGAATATGTTGCGTTGGATACTGAATTAGAAGTGAGGTTTTATGAGTGAAACATGAAGATGTATAATTTTCCCCTCCCCTTTCATATCTTTGTTTTTATTCTTTTATCAATCAATCCTGTTACCTCCATTTTGCACTCAAAATGTACTATGATTTCTCTGAGTAGACATTCCATGCTGTCTATGGCTCTCCCATGGAACTGAATGTTGTTTTTCTGGGAGACTTTAAAGCAGTTATTCTTGCCTTCGTTTGTTGATTTTTTTTTTCGTGAAGATTTGAGTCTACCTATGGGTATTTAGTTTTTTGCTAGACCACCAATACTAACAAGATTAGACAATTTTTGAGAAAGAAAGAAGAAACGAAAATTAACTAGATTAGACAGTTTTAAATGTCACCTAGATACTGTTCAAACTTCAAACATGAAGGTCATTTGACGGGACACTTCTTAAACTGTGTTTTTGAATATGGTTGTTGAGGCAGAGGAAGGAAAGAATGGAGGTTTTAGTCTTACGACCATTTGAGGTTTGGTATGGTGTGTGTGTTTTCTTGTTTCTCTGAGTTACCGGATGAACCATTTTAACTGATTATGGAAGATCTTCCCTGCATCAAAGACCAAGTTGGGGCCTCAATTTTTTGAATCAAAAAAGAAATGTGAAGATACCCAGAATGGCTTTGTTTTGTTGGAACATCTCCACAATCCTTAAAGCCCTTCCAGGTGACAGGAGATCCATTAATATTCTGAAGATGATATTTAGATTACTATATTTTGTTTGTTTGGTATGTCTAATCCATGTTGTTGAATTTTTTACTCTCTTGACGGTAATTGTGGACCACTTTAATGCGGATGAGATTACAATTTGTTGGTGGCAGGGTTTCAATATTTGTGCTTGTGGGGCTAAGATGGATAGAATAGAACGGACTACTAGGCCTTGTTTCTTTAAGGGTAAAGTAAAACAGAAAGTGTCCTTTTTAGGTAGTAAATTGGATAAATTCTCACATCCATTGTGGCTCTTAAATTACATGAGATGTTTGATAAATTGCATTTTTGCTTTGTTGGTTTCTGAATTGTACGTATGTTGGTCATTAGGGGTGGAACTCAAAACATTATCATCATCCATGTAGAGGGAAAATCTAGCATAATTAAGCATCTAGATGGGCCTGCATGATATAGAAAAAGTTCCATTTTATATGAAATCATATCTTTGGTTGATTTTATTTTTGGTATAATTTCTCTCTCTGAAAGGTGCTCTGGCATTGTTGTACATTTGCTATACGACAAACTTGCCCAGCAGATAAGATTTATAGTAGATGGTTGCAATTCCGTATTTGTGCTTTCCATGTCTGCTTAGTGATAAAATGAATAGAGAATTAACTTTTGAAATTGGCTTTCTACCTGTGTTTCAGGCAATTGTTAGTCTTATCCACAATCAGACTACCAAATTTGAAGGAATCAAAAAGTTACTCTTCTGCTTGATAATTAAGATGCAGCTGGGAAGAGGTTTCATGGCTTACATTGTTTGCCAGCTGCATACTTCTAGATGATTACTCAAGATAAGAGATGAATTAAGTTAGAAGTGTTAATAGGTCCTTCAAATTTTACTGTGTGGATGCAAATGGTAGGGGATTGAAATTGGGACAGTTAAGATTGATTGTCAAGGGGCTCTTGAGAGCTACCCTTTTTGTCACTTTATTTGTGTGATTGACATGAACCTTTGCTATTACCAAAAAAACCCTTTCTGTTGAAGGGTATTGTACTCAACAAACTACTTATCTCACTTGAAGGGTAAACTTTGTAAGATTGCACTAAGCAAGTATAGGTTTTGGTGATCGATCAAAATACATACATATATATATATATATATATTGAATGAGAGATGGACAAGTGACAAGAGAAGACTTGCCAGGATAGAATTATGAAATTATTTATGAGAATTTCAAGTTAATACAAATTGGTGACAAGTTGCGTAGTTGAAAGAGAATCTTTTATGTAATTATTTACTACTTTCATTTTTATATCATGATACCTCATCTTTATTTAGACCTCACCTCGTTGGGAGGTAAAATTCTTTGGCCTCTCTGCTGCCTTCAAAGACTGCAACCAATATTTTTCTTTGTGGAAGGGAAAATAATACAAAGATAAAAGATTTTAAGAGAAGTGCAAAGAATGCAGTTTGGGGGAAATTTTGTCTATGTAATATTAGTGTTTAGGAAATTGGATTAAGTGACTCAAAAATGAATTTACATTTTTTTAGTACTCTGATTTAATTGGTTCTATTGTCTAACAGATATCTTTATGAGAAACTTCAAGAAATTTTAATACAAGTCAAATATTTTTTCTCTTATTTTTTTGGTTAGAGTTCAAGTCAATTCCATACATCAATTTTTCTGTTGGTCCTCTTTCATACAATTCTCACCTCAACACTTACTCTTACTTTATCTCTTTGGTCCTTTGAGACTTTTATTGGATTATTAAATTTGAACCATTGTCTTCTTATATGGGTGGAAGCAATCCTTTTGACAATTAAATGACATTCGGTACTGAAATAATTTCTTGCCGTGTACTCTATGCAACTGATATGCATATCCAAGAGTAGAGGAAAATGAAGCTTTCATTGTCCAAAAACGCTTAAATTCACTCATAACCTTAAAGGTCTTTCTTGTACAATACTTCTGATGCATCAAACTCGTCAAAACTGGATTTTTTTATGATACCGTACTGGTGGTTTTCAGTACAGGTACCAAAATGTACCATGGCCATTTGATTGAGCAGTGGAGAAGATCTGGACGTTGATTGCTAAAGCGTAAAAAAGCCTCCAAAACCGTGATAGTAAGTTGGATTACATTTAGTCGTAACTTCTTACAACCAACTTATCATTCTCTACTTACTACTGAATGTGATATCATTTGCCACAATTGACTTATTGCTCAGTCAAGCTCTAGTTATCAGTTAATACATGATAACACTTGCCACGCATTGTGATATTATTAGTTAACCATTGGTACCATCTTGAGACCATAGTCATTCCCCAACACTGACCCTTTCCTTATCTCTTCGGTGGTCAAAGATTTATACTGAAACAACTCTACACACTGATCTGTGTAATCTGAAAGTAAAGGGAAATGAAGTTTTTTCGTATCCAAGAACATTCAAATGCACACGTAACCTCAAAGTCTTTATTGTACAATACTTTCTCATACATCTGACTTGCCAACATTTCTTATTCATAATAGTCTATACAAGTAGCTAGAGAAATGTTGTGCTTGTTCAGAGATGGCAAGTACTAGGGACACTGTAAGATGAGATACCGAAATTGTAAGTGTTTGTAGTAACCGACTCAACTGTCTCACGAATTTAGGTGTTGAATTTTTGCTCAGTAGTGCTTGCTGTTGCCTGCTGCTGCATCGTCCAATGAAATACATTTTTAATGAGATACAAACACAAAAAAGGGGAAATTTTTAGTCTCTAATTGAGTTTGGTTTCTTCTATTTTCTACACCATTGTAGTGATATCATGCCTACTGGTACTTAAAAGGAACTCGGATCCTAAAAAAATAAAATTGTCTAATTTCTTGAAGTGATCCACAGAACTCAGATTTTTTTTTTCCTTCTTCAGTTTTTTTGTTAATAGAAAAACTTTTTCAGCAAAAATTAGAATTTAGAAAGTAAGGCTGAAACTGAGGAACTAGGTGAGAGTGTAGATAGATGGATATGGATCATTGCAGAGGAAAATGCTTTGGAAGCTAAGTGTTGCTGCTAGAGGGGGTGATCATAATATCATATAGCAGGATGTGTCTCCTCCATAGACATGCCTATTAGGGTGATCATAAACTCGAATCTTGTGGTTCAATAAATGTTTATATCTGAAGATGAGTATTTTGATCAATCTAATATACACAGAGAGAGAGAGAGAGAGAGAGAGAGAGAGACAGAGAGACTAACCCCAACTGATGTCACAAAATTGCAAACTGCACATTTCACTGACCGTGCTCCGTATTGGTACATTAGCAGCATCCGGCAGTTCCCACAGTTGACATGTGCCACCTGATTTGCTGTCACCATATACATTTGATGTGTCACTAAAAACCCACACAACAGAAAAAACATAGATCTTATGAATTTATTCATATATGTATATATACCATTATTGGTTCTATACCTTCCATGGCTAAATTGATAGTTTGACAACAAGAACACTGAACGCTTGTCGCTCCTCGAATGTACATGAGTAAGGTGTGACAGCCTCCACAAACCAACTGAGCCATTTCCGTGCCTTTCCACAGTCCAATCAATAACATAAGATTGCTAAGCTGTGTACTGTTAACCCTACTTATCCTTAAAAAAGAAACCGAATGAATGCAGTGCTGCAAGCACTACATTCTGTGCACTTTTCTGGAAATTTCCATGTTTGTATTGTATTTTATGAAACAAAATTGATTCTTTACAATGTTTTAGGGTTAGACAAGCTAAAAAAAAGGGAAGAAGCGTACCAGGAGGTGGCACAGCTGTGACAGCATTGCAAACAGCACAACATATAGAGGTTGCGCCAACTGGATAGAGCAAAAGGTTTTGACATCCGGAACACACGAGCTGGCTTTGTGCACCTGATGATCAAAATGTAAGCAGCCGGTTGATGATAAAAAGTGATTCATAAAACAGGGCAACTCTGTATTGGTGCAAATTTACAGATTTCTTGATGAGTTATTGGCTGATGAGACTACTACCCAGGTTAGACATTGAACAAAACAATATTGCAAACTATATGAACCATTTCATTCCTTGATAATTGATATTTTTTTGCATACCCAAATCTTGTAATCTTCAATTCTAAACTTTTGCACAAGAGATTGATATTGGATTTGTTAACTTCTCTCATAATTGTTTCTTGAACTGTAAGTATTATTGTTTTGATTCTTTGAATGCTTCTGTTCTTAATTCTATGTTGTTTTCAGGCTAAAATAAGTGTAGAATTGAGTAATTTACCATTTGCAGGCGGTGTGAATGTTGCTGTAGGGGTTGGATATGGAGCAAGAGGTGCTGGCATTATGACTCTCTCAAAGGTTCTCACTTTCTCTTCCAAGATCTTAAAATTTCTCTTCTTCGTACACATGAAACAGAACTTTCTCGTCTGTCATTACCATTTTCTGGGAAAAGAAAAATAAAAGTAGGAATGCATGAGCTAAGACAGTTCAAGGACTTGAAAGAAAACCATAATTTTAAAAGAAAGATACACTACTAAATTCTAGTTAGAATTCCAAGAAATAAAAGATGGAAAAAAGAATGTCAAAAATTATATAAATAGCAAACCATATATAAAAGAAAGTTGACATTTCTGTGAGCTACGAATTCTGTTGAACATAATGAAGTCAGGCAAGCACAGACATTTGCAAGTTGCAGATCAGAGAGAGAGAGAGAGAGAGGTTCAAAGTACTGGACAAAAATATAGCAGCAATGCTATGGAAAAATAAATACTTAGAAAAGTACCTAGAATTTGAAATGTACAGATCAAATTCCTTTCTAAATGTGACCTAATCACGCCAAATTTAACACCTTAAATTAAAATTAAAATTATTTTGGGTACATGGCACTTTTCAAAATATGGAGAAAAGGAGGTGTTAACTGTTAAAAATAAAAAATAAAAAAAAGAAAGAAGAAGAAGAAGAGAATTTTTACCATTTTCCTGTCTTTGTTATCTCTCAAGGTGCAATGGAGCTCTCATTTTCTTTTCTTTTTTGGTATGGATAGATGTGGTTGATTTCGGTTGCTGTTGGTGGCATATCAAGATCAGCTTTGTTGGAAACTCTGTTCTCTCTCTCTCTCTCTCTCTCTCTCTCTCTCTCTCTCTCATATATATGTTTTTGGTTTTAGGAGTAGTCATTATATAGATAGGATATACTGTATCTCATTGCATGCATGTGAATGCTGCATTTAAGCCACACGCTCCTTCCTTCCTTCCTGGGGGCACTAGCGGAATGGATCACTCAGATTGGGCCGCGTAACCCCAACTGAGCAGACACTTCATCCCACTGAGGGTCCAAGATTTGGATTTGCAAAAATACTTTTGGAACATTGCTGGTGGTGGTCCCCTTGTCCATTTTGCCAAATTTATGCCCTTTAATGTGATGATGATGATGATTTGTTGGTTTATTCACCTACTTCTCAAGTCAGGTTGTGTGAAATTTGAATATTGTTATTGGATGAATTTCATTGATTTTTTCTCACATTCTATCTGAATACAATAAATATTATGTATATATGTAGGACTCATTATTTTCTTGATATGGTGGATCTTACACAACGTTGGAGATGAAAAAAATCGGTGAAATGCATCAAGTGATACATATAATGGCAGACCCTGAAA
>JAPPVO010000013.1:104146446-104205867 GCA_030407325.1 Camellia japonica | reverse complement strand
TCCGAGTTCGTTCAAGCTAAGGTTGTTTTGGGGTGTTCAGAATCACCCTTTTGTCTCTGTTTTGTACCGACTGAATAAGATTTGACTGTACAGCTATGGTGAAGGGATTTGCTCCATAACCTGGATGTTTTGTATATGATGTATGTATATACGTTTTGGTTGTGAATGTGGCTTTGCACATAAAAGTCTTTTTGCATTCAGATTTTCACAGCTTATTGGACGTCTTTTATTTACTATTTGGCTTCCGCCAGCCCCTTACTCTGTATTATTGTTATTACTGTTAAGCAGGCCTTAGGTAATCACGGATTACTGGCCGGTTACGATGCTAAACCCATAGGGGCGGGTTTGGGTCGTGACAGAGATGAAGAATGATGCCAAACATGAAATCAAACCAATGGCCTAGAAAATGCCCACTAATGGCATAAATGTAATTACCTAGGTTCAATTAGTTTAACATTATTTAATCTAATTTAATCATTCCAAATCAAGTTTTAATTAAACCTACCATAAAATCATATAAATCCTAATTAGCCTATAAAACTAATCAATTTCTGATTCGGTCGCCGATAAGGCCTTCAATTTGCAATTCGAAGTCAAAACATGAACAGATCATTTAATGACAAACAGATAGAAATGCAATTAAAGCAACATACTCATGCAATTAGTTCAGAATTTCATCTTGATCAATTATTTATCATGCTCAATCACAGTTTAACACTAATCAGAGGTGAGGGTTGTCACAATTGGAACCTCCGGTATTGGGTAACATATCTCATACGTGGGCCACGATATTGTTTCCCCCAAGTTAGGGCCTGGGCCACGGTATTATCTCCCTTAGGCGAGGGCCTCATGACCATAAGCCAAAGTATTATGTTCCCTGGGTGAGGGCCTCTAGTAAGGATACCACAATTACATTTCAAAGAAAGGGATCATTATTCATGTAATCACAACACATTATTTCTACCATTCAAAAATAGTTCATATCATATCATAATATTCAGAAAGTATTTCATATCGAACATAGCTTTACTAAGTTATTACTCATAGATAGCTTGATAGCAAACCAATGGACCAATAGCTCACAACGCGAGACTTACACAAACATAACAGATACATATACTGAAACACACACTTGGATCGTACATAACTCATTTCATTTCATTTCATTCTTAGTGTGTTTCTAGCCTTTACTCTCATTATTATGTCTTAATTTTGGCTTAGGAATGCCTAGGATACAATGAAGATGCTAAAACATGTTGTTCAATACTTAGTCAAATTGCTGAAAACAGGGGCCTTGCTCGAGCGCAACTTTCTTCGCTGGAGCGGAGGCTAAAAAATGTGAGTGGTTGCTTGAGCGCAACTTTTGTCACTCGAGCGGTCTGTAAACTTTGTGAAAGTGCTGGTTGCTTGATTTTTCTGCTCGACGTTTGCTCGACGCTCGCTCGAGCTTAAGATTCAAATCCTCACTCGAGCGCAACTTTTGTCGCTCGAGCGGTCTGCAAAACATGTAAACTTCTGAGAGCTTGCATTGCATGCTCAAGCCAACTTTTGATCGTTCAAGCGGAAGTGCAAGATCACAGAGTGGTTGCTCGAGCGCAGGTTCTATCGCTCGAGTGGAGAGACAAATCTGGAATTTCCAGATTGCTCTTCCCAGCTCAAAACTCCAATTCCAAGTTGAGATTCATGTTTTCTAGGGCCAAAAACTTAAGGAAACTTGTGTAATCTTGGAAAACATGGAGAGTTAAAGATCATTTCATGAAATCAAGGTCCAAAAGCTTGCCAATTGCAAAATCAAGCTCAAACCTTTGAAAACATAACATGCATGAAGATCTTGGTTTCAAAGCTTTCAAATCATGAACTATTGAGATACTTTGGTTATAAACTTCATGAATTCTCAAATCAAAAGCAAGATGAACACATGCACATGAGGTTTCTTTAAAATTCAACTTACAATACCGTGAACTATGCATGCATGCATGCATGTATCGAGTTCCAATTCATCAATTCTAGCTCAATTCTCAAATTAATCCATCTCTTTCACCTAAATTCTTACATGAACTAACTCAAGTATGCAAATAAGAGTTTGATTCCTTACCTAAGATGCTTATTTGCTCTAGAGTGCTAAAATACTCCAAATTCTCTTCCAATGTTTAACAATCCCTCTATTTCCTTCCTTGTTTGCTGAATTCAATTCTCAAGCTTTCCTCTCCATCTTTTCTCACGTTTTTGTTCTCAAGACAACAAAATGAGAGAGTGTAAAGTATAGTCAAGGGTCTACTTATGCCTTACATAGGTTTGATTAGAGAATTGATTAATTAGGCTTAAGTGAACATTAAAGATCCTAATTTAATTCGTTCCGAATCGAAATTCAATTAAACCTACCATAATGTCCTAAAAATTCCTACTAACACATAACTGTAGTCAATTTTGTAATCAGATGCCGATAAGGCTTTCAATTCGCAGAACAAAGCAGAAACACAAACAGATAGTCCAACGCAAAACAGATAGAATTTCATATAACATATAACACATGCAGTTAATGTAACATTCCACCTTAATTACTTATTAGGCATTCTTAATCATGGTTTAACAGTTAATCATAGGTCGGGGTTGTTACAGAGAGAGAGCTAACAATGGCGAATTGGAGCCAGACAAAAATCTTTGAAGTGGAATTGAAAATACGATTTAGATTTTTTGTAGAATGGAGAAGTGTTTTCGCGAACAAATGACGAGCGAGCATCTCTAACAAGTGTAAATTGCATTCACATCCCCAATGAGGTTTGTAATAAAAAATAATAACTTGCTTAACAAAAAAAAAAATTACCAATGCAGAATCTGAAGATGACAGAGAGCTAGAGCACACTGTGAAGAAGAGAAAGCTTCTTTTTGCCTCTCCTTCTTGCTGCTGTTGCTTCCAAGGATGAGTAGGGCAGACTCTTCAAATCGAAAATCTGAAGAAGATGAGAGCTTCTCTTTGCCTCTTCTTCCTCCTGCTGTTGTTTCTTCCAAGGATAAGCTAAGGCAACGATGGGTAAATAAGTAATCACTCTCCTAATACCAACGAACTAAATTTTCAATACCAAGTGTTAGAGTAGATTATGAAACCTGTTAGCAAGGCCTATCTTAAGTCATTTGGCTTATCAATCCGTTGTTCAAATCTACAAACAAACAGAAGATTAACTGGGCCTCACATCTATCTTAATCTCATCTCTTCTTCTACACCCTAAAACAAATGGGGCCTAAGGTCTTTGGGCATAACTTTTATTCCCATAGCTGCTTATAAAAATTTTTGGTGTAAAATTTAGGAATGGACTTGCCTAAACTGGAAAAAATTATTTAGGTCTATAAGGTTTACTACATGTCTCATTTCAATAATCGAAACAATTCATTTTATAAGACTTTTCGTGCATATTAGGTCTCGTTAGACAACCTTCAATTTTAGCTAAAAAGTAACTATAAGTGGTTGTTTGGCATGTGTTAAAATAGCACATGATATTTTAGCACATTGTCCTATTTGGGTCATAATCATCTTATTTGGGTCATATCACCTCTCTACCACACCACTTCAAACCCAACCCATATTTTACGTTTTTTCGTAAAAAATCAAAAAGTATACCAATCTAGCACTTCTCAAACAACTCCTAAGCTGTCACATCACTCTATTTATTTTTTTGTACATCTTTTCGTAAAAAGTCAAAAAGTTACTAAAATAACATGTTCTCAAACGAGGCCTTATTCTTAAAAAAAAAATTAATTAATCCAATAATCGTAATATTTCATTTTATTACATTTGTCAACAAAAAAAAAAAAAAAAATTAAAAATACACCAATTTATTTTTTCGGAGACAAGCGCAATAGAATGAATAAGTAACAATTATAGAATTGATTTAATTTTTTTCATAGATGACATACACAAAAGATATTATCAAATAAACTATTAATCATTAAAACAGAACTTAAATAAATTACACTCCCTTCCCTTAAGATCTTTTTTTAAAAAATACAATCAATCCTACACTTTTGGACATAATTTGAAGATTATACCATTTTGTGAGCTAGAACAATTTATTGGCCAATTAAATTATGAAATATTAATTTTCTCTCATCTAATCTGGCTACAATAATAGCTTTCCAGAGATGTTAAGAATTTGATTCTCTCCTTTCTCATAGATGCCATGTGGCACTTTGCTACATGTTCCTGCAATTTATGCATTTAGGCATTACAACAATGGTGAATCATAATTACTTTTATTGTCTTTTTAATTAGTGTTTTTTGTTTTTGTTGATTCGTCTATTAGAACAGTTGGACATATACAACAATTGATATAGAAAGTGTATTAAATTATTTGTTAAATCTTAGTTTTGTGAAGTTCAGTACTTTTTTATAGTGGCTGAGATTGAAGATATTTTGAGGTGCACTTTTGTTATGGGGTCATGATTTTTTTAATTTTTTTTTTCCTCTTCTGGGAGATAAAACATACAACAATATTACATCGTTCTAATTTATTATTCAACAGTGCTGGGACCCAGTGGGGTGACCCCAGCATCCCACCTCCACGTGGGGGCTGTGAAAGCAAGATTGAAAAAAATTAAATAAATAAATAAATTTGAACCAATTAAAAAACAGTAAGGGTGGTGGGGTCACCCCACTGGGGGTCTGGGGTATTTTCCTTTATTATTTTATCCCTAAACCTCTCCTGATAGGTAAGATTATGATTAGATCTCACATAATGAAATATTTGATAAATGAAAATTTAACATTTATCAAATGCATCATTAAGAGTAATTTTTAATAATGATAAATTAAACATTTGAATTATTTTTCTAGAACATGCTAGTGTATGCAACTTGTCTCCTGTTATTGACAAGCTATTTTGAAACACTAGAAAGGTGTCACAACTTTAAAAGCAACGTGTTCTTAATGTTAAAAATATATTTTGATCCCTTTAAAAATTGTCTAATTTGGTTCAATTCGAGGAAGACTAGACTGTAAAATGAACAAAATTTTAAAAATTTATTTAAGAGTGACTTGTTGTATGAAAAAAAATAAAATGAACAAAATTTAAAAAATTTATTTAAGAGTGACTTGTTATATGGAAAAAAAATAAAATAACACATTGTAAAATTCAATAAATTTGTAAGTTAAATCTAAACGATAATAAGAACACCTATCCATTCAAAAAAACAAACATCTCTAGTACAAAGCTCATTAAACTCATAAATCACACACACTAGAAGTAAACCACAAACACACACATACTTTTTCTCTTGATTACTACAAGCAACCTATTTGTAATGTCTAAAATCACAAACACAAACACTAGAACCAAATCACAAACATAGACACAAACATGGATACAGACTCAAACACACAGCCAACTACTCTTATCTTTTTTCTTGTTTTCTACAAGAAACCTATGTGTACTTATGATGTCCAGGAGGGTTTCCCCCAAGAGGGTAAGTTGGAGCTGTGGCCCCGGCCATTGGAGCCGCAGTCCCGACAGGGTGATGGTGGCCACCTTGCAACTTATCTGCAGCGTGCTCTGCCTTGGCTTCATGCAGACACATCTTAGCTTCACCTTCCTTGGCTCTCCTTTTCTCCTCAGCCATCCTTTCCTCTTCCGTTGTCCTCGCCGTTGCTTTCTCTGCCTGCAAATTTCAACCCACAAAATTGATTATTTTTCATTCCTACGGCAAATCTTATAAATAAGTTTACACAAAATAATGTGACTCATTTATATCCTCCTTATTAAAAAAATATATATTTTTAACACATCATGTGCTTTTTTAATAAATTTTCTATTTGCAAAATAAATAAGAAAAATTTGATCAAAACCCCCCTTATAATAAAACTTTAATGCATAAGAAATAAATATTTTTTTTTCTTAAAAAGTCCAACACATACTGCTATTATTAAAATATTAAATTTTAAAATAATATAACTTCTGATCTAGATGTCAATTTTTAATAAAATTATATTTTTAGAATCCTCTCATCAAATTCTATCAAATAAGATATATGTTGACTATGAAATTCTTTTTAAAAAAATCTATTACCGTCAAAATTGATGTAAATAAATAGTAACATATTACTCTATTTGAGATTAACATATTACTCCGATTTACAGTAATATGTTACTCTGGTAGCATTGTCCAAAAAAAAAAAAATATTTTACTTTATCACTACAACAAAAACACATTTTAGTGACACTATACTAGTGGCATGTTCTTAAAAAATGTCACAAAAAGAATATTTGGTGGCATTTTTTAGAAAAATGTCATAGAGCCACAAATATACAAGGCTTTAGTGGCATTTCAATTAAAAAAAGTGTCACTTCACTATAACAAAAATGTCACTACAATAAATTTACACTTTAGTGACATTACACTAGTGGCATGTTTTTAGAAAATGCCACATAAATAAAAATTGGCATTAAATGTTTTCGAAAAATGCAACAGAACCACAAACATATAAGGCTCTAGTGGCACTTCAATAAAGAAATGTCACATCAATTTTATGACATTTTATAAAATAATAACACAAAAAATTATGTTCGTGACATTTACCAACAGATGTCACTAAACTTTAGTCGCAATGGCATTTTTTTAAAAATGTCAGGACACTAGGTAGGTGCAAATTACTTTTTATGGCACTTAGGTAAAAAGTATTATAAACAAATATTTTATAGCATTTTGAGAAATGTCACTAAGCCAAAAACTTTCCAAGTTTACAATGGCATTTTTGAAAAAATAAAAAATGCCAATATATTTTCTCAATTTTTAAAATGCAGTAAATGATTAAAAATAAATAAATTAAACTCAATGTACAGTACAGAAAAAAGCACATTCGGCGACTAAATTTCCTGACCAAAAAAAATTTGGTCGCTGAAAGTATAGCTTTCAGCGACCAAACAGCATTAGTTGCCAAAAGTAAAGCTTTTTGGCGACTAAACAATTTTAGTAGCCAAAAGTCTACAATTGGCAACTAAAACTAAGTTTGGTCGCTGATTATATGGGTTTTAGTGACTAAAAAAATTTTTAGTAACCCAAAGTAAAGCTTTTTGGCGACTAAAAAAATTTAGTAGCCAAAAGTCTACAATTGGTGACTAAAAATAAGTTTGGTCGCTGATTATATGGGTTTTACCGACTAAAAAAATTTTAGTAGCCAAAAGTAAAGCTTTTTGGTGCCAAAAAAAATTTTAATAGCCAAAAGTCTACAATTGGCGACTAAAAAATAAGTTTAGTCGCCAAAAGTGGTCATTTTTAGCGCGGGAGAACTAAAATTCTAAGGCGGGAATTAAATTTTTTGGTGACCAAAATTTTGGTAGCTGAAAGTGCATCTTCGGCGACCAAATTCGATTTTAGTCGGCAAAAGTAAAGTTTTTTAGCAACTAAAAAATAATTAGTAGCCAAAAGTATAGAATTGGCTACTACAAAAATATTTTTAGTCGCCAAAAGTGGCCTTTTTTTATTTTGCTAGTAAGTAGTTTATTTTACATAAATTATGTTCAATAAAATAATTATGTTCATACATATACTTTTATATTAATATGGATGTATCTACTATATAAATAATATATGTTGCATATATAATCATGTGATGCTATAGAGGTGTAGTGGAAAGAGTGTGGTGTATAAGGTTTATGGTGCAGGAGGTTGGCGGTTCGAGTCTCCGCAAGAGCGGATCAAATTGTTCTACAACGAATTATCGTCACGAATGACACTTGATAGCGTCACGAATAGTGTCTACCATGACATTAAAGTGTCACTGAAAGGTTTTAGTCTTGATAGTGTAATGACACTTATAAGTGTCACTAATTTTTTTTTTAATGGCGCTTAATAGTGCCACAAATAATATCTACCATGACATCAAAATGTCATTGAAAGTTTTTAGCCATGATGGTGTAGTGGCACTTGCAAGTATCTACCGTGGCACTAGTATTTACCGTGGCACGGATACAAATGGCACTTGTTCAAAATGCTACAAAACTAAAAAATGTCATTAAACTAATAATTTTGTGACACTTTCAAATGTCACAAAACTAAGAAAATGTTGTAGTGTATCCTTAACACAATTATGCGCCTCCTCTGTTTATGATGTAAAATAAATTAGACTATCATTTTTATTAAAAGAGGGTTCAATAGAGAAGTTCTGCCTGAATTTTTTTAATAATAAAAAACATTCCCAACTCAACTAGCACGTAATGTCATTTCTTAAATTGTCACACTTTAAATCTAATTTATGAGGCTGCTGTAACAATATCAAAAATACTAAAGGATTTTTAAATTATAAATCGCAAAAAATTAAAAAAAATAAATTATGACAGCTAAACGTATTTTTTAATAACTCATATCTGAGTCAAAATTTGAGGACCCATCCCGCTAACGAAATCATGATAAAAAAAATAAAAAATAAATCTCACTAGCCTAATCCATTTAAAGCCAGGGTAAACTTGCCCAAGAAATTATTTGGGCGAGGTTTTGAATGTGAGACCGCTCCCTAACCAAGACCAATAAATATTATTTGAGTGGACCGTATAATTGTAAATTAGACTTATTGATTGTAAATATTACAGATAAAAACATATCACGAACAGATCAATATGTACATATTTTGTAATTTTTATTTTTACTAATATATTAAAATATATTGAAGATTTAAAATCATATAACTCATATAATAACAAATTGTATACCTTCTCTTCAGCTTTGGCTTTGGTCTCATCAAGTTTTCCCTTGGCCTCACTGGCCACGTTGCTAACTTTCTCCTTTGCAGATTGCATCTTTCTCTCTCTCACTCACTCTCTAAATCACCGCAACTGATGATGAAAAATCTAAGGCCTGTTGATTCACCAACTTACAAGTTAAAATCAAAGATGGATAGTCCAACTATTTATAAATTTAGACAAGAGTTGAGAGAGAGACCTTGTGAGCATGCCACGATTGATGCACACTTGTTTCACATGCAGACCTTTTGTACTGAGATGATGCCACGTTAAAATCCCAAAACATGCTTCACCTCACTAGTCTCTCTCTATCTTCTTTATTTTTCATTAAACAATTTATTTGTTGTCTCTATTTATTGATTTGCAAAGATAGTTTGATGACAAAAACACATTTGATTTGTCTGTCTCTATTTTGTAATGTAAAACTTATCTTTTGAAAGGAACAACTAAAGATTGGTTTTTTCTCCGTGTCTCTCTTATACTGTTTAGTTAGGAAATTTGAAAAATGATTTAGAACGAGAAAGAAAAAAGATATGTAAATATGAGTAAAATATACCTATATTTTATAACCTAACACAATATTACTGTAATTAATGAGAAATCATAATACGCATCGAGTATGTCATATTTTATCTTTTAAAATTATATTTTCAAAATATCATACTATATGAATTTTTTTAATATGATATTTTAAATGACTTGTTGGACGAAACATTAGGCGAATCTAACACGCTCATAGCAAACAATCTAAAAAAACGCTAAAACGAGGTGGACAAGAGCTACTGTACAAATCTATTACCAACACATTAA
Source organism: Camellia japonica (assembly GCA_030407325.1). Classification (NCBI taxonomy): domain Eukaryota; kingdom Viridiplantae; phylum Streptophyta; class Magnoliopsida; order Ericales; family Theaceae; genus Camellia; species Camellia japonica. The sequence goes on along the minus strand of JAPPVO010000013.1, from coordinate 104,196,332 downwards.
CTATAGAAGCCTTCCACGGCAACAAGCCGCACCGAGAGAGCAATTGTATGTCATACCAAAATGGACCTCTTCTAAAGGGACTTGGGGCAAAACTGAAAGGAGGAGAAAAAAAAAACTGACCATCCTTTTGTAAATATTTTTTAACTATATACCACAATTATTTTTTTTATTTTTTTTTTTATTTATTTCATTTACCTTCTATTTTTTGCAATTTTTATAAGGGAAAATATTTGGCCCACTCAAAAAACGTATTATTTAAAATCAAAATCAATTTCTAAAAAGTTCAAATTTTTTTTTTTTTAAACAAGGAAAAAAAATCCGTGGGAACATGATGGACAGATTTATCAACTCCATTGCCACCAAAATAACCGTAAGCTCCACATCCACTCTACATGAGCGGAGCGTAATTTTTCGAAAGAAGTCACAACCTTAATGATCAAATCCAAACATCTTACATAGAGGGACGACGAAGAATCATGCTATTTTAGTAAGCTATTTTAATATTTGACTATTTTAGTAGCTTAAAATAGTTGTGTTTGGTAAGATGGTTCAATTTTTTTATAATTGAATGTGATATTTGTGAGAGAAAAAGTGAAATAATTATGAATTCGATGTAATATTTTATCTTATTAACTATTTTAACTTTTTTTATCTTTTAATACTACTTTAACCCCAAAAGTCCAAAATATCTATGAATAATCCTTCGTAACTCGAATTTTTCTTCCCCGAATCCCCTGATTGTCATTTTGGGCAATTTCTCTTTCTCTTTTTTTTTTTTTTTTTTTTTTTTTCATCCTTATGTCTGAAACAGAGAGAGTAGAGAGAAGAAGATGAAGAGAAAGAGAAAGAGAGAAAGAGAAGAGAGGGGAAGCGGGAATGGAGAGAGAGAGGGTTGATTGCCGCCGCCTCCGCCTCCGATCGTCGCAGCCCGGCCTCCGATCTTTGATCTTTGCCTCCAATCTGTGTATGATGATGATGTGTTGAAGTTTTTTTTTCAAATTTTTATATTTTTTTTTGCTGATCTCTATGGTGGGTTTAGAAACTGTTGGAAATGGTTATAAAATTCTGGGTAAAACCAGAATTTTTTCCTAAGTTTGGTCTATTTTTTAGGTGGACCCCGTGCGTCGATTTACGCGGGTCAAAGTGGTAACGCGTTCTATGCCGCGTTGTGATTCACGTGGTATATTTGGTTGCTCAAAACCATTACCGAGTGAATGGGAAATTAAAGCCAAAGTATGCTCCATAGAAATGGAAGTTTTGGTGAAAAATCCTTAAAGGTATTGAATAAGGCTTGTCCCACATTAATTTGGTGGGAAGTTTTGAATGGGTTAATAAGGCATGGGTTTGGTACTTGGGGTGTGCCCCAAGGGGTACCCAAGTGTTTTAGATAGAGAGGTTATGGGCAAAATGGGCTAGACCCATTTGACCCAAAAATCACCACACGCGTGCGCACCGCCACCGTTCGTCCGGGCATGCTGGGCCTGGGCTTAGGTGCGGATGTGTGGTTGGATTGGGCTTGTTCAGCCCAATCCTAATATTTTTGGGCCAAAAACATTTGAATTTCAAAATTCAAAATAAACTGGTTTGGTTCTACTGTACTTCCAAACAAGGCCCTTCTCGTTTTCAAATTAAACCCGGAAATAAACTGGTCTGGTTTTATTGTACATCCAAACAGGGCCCTTCCCGTTTTTTATCTGTTTAAATTATGAACCCAACAGATTCAAATCTGTTTGAATTCAAAACCAACAGGTTCATACCTATTTAATTCAAAACCTACAGCTACCATTACATCTATAAATAGGACAACCCTCATTTGATGTTTTATTCATTCAGAAATTTCGTATTTCACCTCTACAAATCCCATTCTTCATTTTGCTGCATTTTATTTTGTGAGAGAGAGTATAAACACTTAGTGCGTTCGAAGAACGAATAAATTGTAGTGCTGCTTTTATTCGTTGATAGATCATTTCATCCTGGGAGATAGACGTCCACATTCTGAAAGCACCAAGGAGAGGACGAATCTGTCTTAAGGATACAGTGTCAAACACTGGACTTGATCAGATTATAATTCAAAGAAATTAATCAAGTAAGTTATTTAATTTATTTTCGGTGTTTTATTATTTATTTAAATCAGATTTTAATTTTGTTTTTGTAACAAAACAAAATCTGTTTTATTTATTTATTTTTATTTCGAGTTTGATTTTTATAATCAAACAAATTCTCTCATTTCCTTTATTTCTTTTATATTCTGTTTGTTGTTAAGTACACAAACTGAATTAATTAATTACAGTGAAAATTGACCAACAATCTTAAGACAGATTTATTTTTTGGTATCTTCATTGTATTTAATTTTCTGATTTCATAAAGACATATTCTGGTTGGAAAAACAAATAGTTTTTATGCTATTTGACAGATAGTAGTAATATACTGTCTCTTTTTTTTGACAACTAGTAGTAATATACTGGTGTTATTAACAATTGCAGAATATTAATTGTGTTACAGAAAATTATTGTGAAATTTTATTTTTCTAGTTTTAGTAACAAGGAAAATAAAATTATTTTGTGTTATAATTTATTTTCTGGTTTTAGTAACTAGAAAATTAATTTGTGTTTTAATTTTTTCTGATTTTTGTAATCAGAGATTATGGCTACTATAACTGAAACTGCATCTGGTAGTGGTACTCATATTGTTACATCAACACCGGTCCCTATCCAGAACTATGTTCATGTACCAATCAATCATGGAGAAAAACCGAAAAAATTTAATGGTACTGAGTTTAAGAGATGGCAGCAGAAGATGCTGTTCTATCTTATAACTCTTAATTTGGCCCGGTTTCTCCATGAAAGGCTCCAGCACTTAAAGAGGGTGAAAGTGATCGGCAAGTTGTTGCCGCTGTAGATGCTTGGAAATATTCAGATTTCCTGTGCAGAAACTACATCCTCAATGGCCTTGACAACATGCTGTATAATGTTTACAGTCCCCTGAAGTCAGCAAAAGAATTATGGGATTCTTTGGAGAAGAAATACAAGACAGAAGATGCCGGCACGAAGAAATTTGTCGTCGGTAAATTTCTGGATTTTGTTATGGTAGACTCCCAAACGGTAATATCTCAAGTTCAAAGTTTTCAAATAATTTTGCATGATATTCATTCAGAAGGTATGTCTCTTATCGAGTCTTTCCAAGTCGCTGCTTTGGTGGAAAAGTTACCACCGGCTTGGAAAGATTTCAAAAATTATTTAAAACATAAACGCAAAGAGATGATCATGGATGAGTTGATTGTAAGATTAAGAATTGAGGAAGATAACCGAAAGGCTGAAAAGAGGAATGGGAAAAATCCCATTGAGTCCAAGGCTAATGTGGTTGAACAAGTTCATAAACCACATAACAAAAAGATGAAGTTTACTGGAGATGGTCCTAAACAAGGCAACAACAATGGCAACAAGAAGTTCAAAGGAAAATGCTATAACTGTGGCAAGACTGGACATCGAGCTTCTAACTACCGCCACCCTAAAAAGGATCATGGAAGTACAAGTAGAAGACCACCAATCAGGCCAATGTAACAGAATTGGATTACTGTCACGACCCAAACCCGGCCCTATGGGTTTAGCACTGTAACCGGCCAGTAATCCGTGATTACCGAAGGCCTGCTTAACAGTAATACAGTATAACAGAGTTCAGGGCCTGGCGGAAGCCAATACAGTAAATAACTAGTGTCCATTGAGCTGTGGAAATCTGTATGCCAACAACATTTTTCATGCATTCATACAGTTCAAACAGTACGGTCCATAAACAGTCTATACATTCATATACAAACATTCAGTACGGGAACCCAGTCCCTCGATAACAGTACAGTAGAACAGTAAACAATCTAAACAGTGATACAAAACAGTGAGGAGACCGATGGGAAACCCAAAACAAAATCCCAAAGCCATAACATGGCAACACGGAACCTCACAGTGAGGCACATAGGCTGGCTTGACAAAACTGGGAACCGACCCACGCTCCTAGCTCTGGTCTGGCTGCTGAGAACCTACATATATATATAAACAGTGAGCTAAAGCCCAGTGAATAACATAATGTATAAAGAGGTTAAGAATGTAATGTCCTTACAGTAATGAAAACAGTTCAGTTCAATCAGTATTACAGTCGTTCAGTACAATAAACAATCATATGTGGTACATCCATTAGCATAACAGTAACAGTAGGTCAAAAAGACCGAGCAGTAATGATGGCCAGTCATTCAGTAAACAGTATGGTTCCACAAGGGAACCGACAGAGATCTCTGTAACAATAACAGTCAGTAACAGTAGTGCTAAGGATGCCACAGTACAGTTCAGAAATAAAGGACATACATTCATTCAGTAAATAATTCCAGTTCAGTAAACAGTTCAGTTCAGTATTCAAAAGATAGTCATTTTGAACATATCTTTACACAATTGTTACTCACAGAGATTGGGCTAATAGCAGCTAGAGCGCGTCCCCGAGAGCCAACCCTAAACAGTTAACAAATAGAACACACACTAAGTTTCACAGTCGGGAAGGATGATAATTAAATCCCTAAATTTCCTCGGTGTGGTTCTATGTCTAAATCCTCATTAAGGTGTCTTAAACTAGGCCTAAGAATGCCTAGAATGGGATGAGGATGCAAAGATGTGCACAGAAAACAGTTTCAGAAATTTCAGTGAAAACAGAGTCCCGCTCAAGCGCAGGTTTCCCCGCTCGAGCGGACAGGCAAAAACGTTCCCCGCTCGAGCGTGATTTCTTTCGCTCGAGCGTACTGTAAAAATATACTGGATGCTCGAAATCTCCACTCGAGCGCGCATCACTCCGCTCGAGCGGACTGTAAGGCAGGTCGAAGTACTGGGAGCTCGATTTCCCCGCTCGAGCGGCACTTCCCCCGCTCGAGCGTACGACCAAAATCTGGAAATTCCAGATTTGAGCTCCAAGATCAAAACCAAGTTTCAAAGCATCAAATTCGATCCTTTTGGGCTAATTTTCTGGAAAACACTTTAAAACTCAATGTATAACATGTTTCAAAGATCAATTTGAGAAATCAAGGCCCAAAGGTAGTTCCATTAAACTCATTTTCAAATCAATTCTCAAGAACATGATGATCATGCAATAACCATGAATTCAATCAATTTGAAGCCTCAAATGTTAGCTCAATTGAGCTCATTTCTTCAAGAACAAGATGAAATCATGGTCTACTCTCAAAATATGGACATGCAAGACTTTAAACAATTTCCCAAGATTCCCAATCATGCTCTAATGAGCCAAATCTTACAAAAACATGGGGAAATTCATGGACTTGAATATAAACATGAGCATGCATGTAACAATTAGCCATGAAAACAACTTCAAATTCCTCAATACAAGCATGCATGCAAGAGATGAGCTTCAATTCAACATTATAAGCATATCTTGGCTCTAATCTTTAATGATCCTCTAAACCATGCAAGAATCAATTGAATTCACAAACAAGAGGGTAGTCACACTACCTTAGGTCTCCAATTACAAGAATAGAAGTACAATATGCAAGAATCCCTTCAATCTCTACAAGTCTCTAAGCCAATTTGTGAAGGACTCAAGCTAACTCCTTTCTCTCTCTCTCTAATTCGGTTTAAGCTCTCAAATGAGCTGATGAAATGTTGGCTAAATGCACACTAAGGCTTCAATATAAAATATGGAGTGGGCCACTAAGTGGCAAAATGGTAAATAAGGCCAACTCTTGTAATTTACATCATTTGATCTAATTTAATCATACTAAATCAATTTTCAGATAATTATACCATAAAATCACATTAATTCTACTGATCGTAAAACATCAGTCAATTTCTGGTTCGGCCGCCGATAAGGCCTTCAATTTGCAGTTTAATGCATAAGACGAGAACAGATAATTTGACAGTCAAACAGATAGATTGTGCATTTAAACAGTTACAGTCAATCAATTCAGTTTCAGATTTTAGTCAGTCAGTTCAGTATGTCAATCAATTCGATTACCAATCATGATCAGTCTCAGTTCAACAGTAATCAGTACTTAATCAGTAAACAGCGACGAGGGTCGTTACAATTACATCTCTGACGGAGTGAATGACATCAACCTCTTTGCTGTGGTGTCTAAGGCTAACTTGGTTGGAAATCCCAAAGAGTGGTGGGTTGACACTAGAGCAACTCGTCACATATGTGCGGACAAGAAGATGTTCACTACCTACAGTGAGGCTGCCATTGGTGAACAACTTTTTATGGGAAATTATTTTACTTCTACTGTGGCTGGACAAGGGAAAGTGATCTTGAAGATGACATCAGGGAAAGAACTGACCCTCAACAACGTACTGCATGTACCTAACATCCGGAAGAATTTAGTTTCTGGTTCTTTGTTAAGTAAAAATGGTTTTAGGCTTGTCTTTGAGTCTGATAAATTTGTATTAACAAAGAGTGGTATGTATGTTGGTAAGAGATACATGAGTGATGGTCTCTTTAAGCTAAATGTAATGACAGTTGTACCAAAAGTTGCTATGAATGAGAATAACACATCTTTTGCTTATATTCTTGAGTCGAATTTATGACATGGTAGATTAGGTCATGTAAATTATGATGCTTTGCGTAGATTAATTGGTTTGGATTATATACCAAAATTTGAAATTAATCCTAATCATAAATGTGAAGTTTGTGTAGAAGCGAAACTAACTAAGGCTCCATTTAAATCAGTTGAAAGGAAAACCGAACCTCTAGAATTAATTCATACTGATGTATGTGATCTAAAATTTATTCAAACTAGAGGAGGAAAAAAGTATTTCATAACATTTATCGATGATTGCACAAGATATTGTTATGTTTATTTACTTAGAAGTAAAGATGAAGCCTTAGAAATGTTTAAATTCTACAAAACAGAAGTTGAAAATCAACTTGGTAAAACCATTAAAATGGTTAGAAGTGATAGGGGTGGTGAATATGATGCACCATTAAATGAATTTTGTGCACAACATGGCATTATTCACCAAACTACAGCACCCTATTCTCCTCAGCAAAATGGAATTGCTGAAAGAAAGAATAGAACCCTAAAAGAAATGATGAATGCCATGTTATTAAGTTCAGGCTTACCACAGAACTTGTGGGGGGAAGCAATATTGTCTGCTAATTATGTTCTTAACAGAATACCCCACAAGAAAACCAACAGCACTCCTTATGAATTGTGGAAAGGTCGACTGCCTTCCTACAAATACTTAAAAGTGTGGGGGTGTTTGGCAAAAGTTGAAGTTCCTGTTCCTAAAAAGACTAAGATTGGACCAAAAAACAGTAGATTGTGTGTTTATTGGTTATGCTCAGAATAGTAGTGCATATCGGTTTCTGACTTATAAATCAGAAATACCTGATATAAATGTGAACACTATTATAGAGTCAAGAAATGCTGTGTTTTTTGAACATGTCTTTCCTTACAAGAAAGGACAGGAATTAAGTTCACAGAAAAGAACTTATGATTGTACACAAAGTCAAGAGACTAATAACAATCAAACACAAGAGACTAGTAATGGTCTCAACCAACAGGATTTAACTGATGATGAACTAAGAAGAAGTAAGAGAGCGAGATCAAAATCCTTTGGACCAGATTTTCTGACATACTTGTTAGAAAATGAACCTCAAAGCTTTAAGGCAGCAATGACAGGTCCTGAAGCACCTTTGTGGAAAGAGGCTGTTAATAATGAAAATGAATCCATTATGCAAAATCATACTTGGGAATTGGTGGATCTTCCACCAGGTTCTAAACCTCTTGGATATAAATGGATATTCAAGAGAAAAATGAAAGCAGATGGTTCAATTGACAAGTATAAAGCAAGACTTGTAGTTAAAGGTTACAGACAAAAGGAAGGTCTAGACTATTTTGACACATATTCCCTTGTGACAAGAATAACATCCATTCGCATGCTTATTGCTATAGCAGCGTTGTTTGATTTAGAAATACATCAAATGGATGTTAAAACAGCTTTCTTGAACGGTGATCTAAATGAAGAGATCTATATGGAGCAACCCGAAGGGTTTGTAGTATCAGGGCAAGAAAAGAAAGTTTGTCGACTTGTAAAATCCCTTTATGGATTAAAACAAGCACCTAAGCAATGGCATGAAAAATTTGATCATGCAATGCTTACTAATGGGTTTAAGATAAACGAATGTGACAAATGCGTCTATGTTAAAAACACTGACCAAGGATATGTCATAGTTTGTCTTTATGTGGATGACATACTTATCATTGGAAGCAGTCAAAACATGATCAAATCAACTAAGCAAATGCTTAACAAAAGATTTGATATGAAAGATATGGGGGTCGCAGATGTTATATTAGGAATGAAAATTACTAAAACATCTGACGGATATGCATTATCTCAGTCACATTATATTGAGAAAATTCTTGGTAAATTTATCAAGGATGATATGAATTTAGCTAGAACACCTGTAGACGTCAATATTTATTTATCGAAAAATAAAAGTGATGCAGTGTCTCAGTTAAAATACTCCCAAATCATTGGAAGCCTAATGTACCTAATGAATTGTACTCGTCCTGATATAGCTTACGCTATCAGTAAATTGAGTAGGTACACTAGTAACCCCGGAGAAGACCATTGGAAAGCGATCATTCGGGTTCTTAGATATCTAAGATTCACCCGTGATCATGGTTTGAACTTTACTCGATATCCAGCAGTACTTGAAGGTTATTGTGATGCAAATTGGATATCGGATACTAAAGATTCAAAATCCACAAGTGGATATGTCTTTACTCTGGGAGGCGCTGCTGTTTCTTGGAAATCCACAAAACAAACATGCATCGCACGATCCATAATGGAATCCGAGTTCATTGCTTTAGACAAAGCAGGAGAAGAAGCAGAATGGCTTCGTCACTTCTTAGAAGACATTCCAATATGGCCAAAACCTGTGCCAGCTATTTGCATTCATTGTGATAGTCAATCTGCAATAGGCAGGGCAAAGAATCATATGTATAATGGTAAGTCACGACATATTCGTCGTCGACATAATACCGTTAGGCAGTTGTTGTCAAATGGGATAATCTCAATAGATTATATAAAATCGAAAGAGAATATTGCAGATCCGTTAACAAAAGGTTTGACAAAAGAGCTAGTGTATAGTTCATCGAAGGGGATGAGATTAAAGCCTATTACATAAGAGTTGTCATAATGGTAACCCTACTTATATGACTGGAGATCCCAAGAACTAAGTTCAAAGGGACAACTAAGTTATGTATGGCTCACTAGAAATCACCAAGGGATTAAAATTCCTTACCTATTCCTATGGTGAGAGTGATATCTGCAACATTTGTTGTATGTAGGGGTATAAGGATAAGCTTTGCTTTTAATGATTACTTATATCTTGATTAAGGCATGAAAATCAAGACGAGTATAAGGAGATACTCACAATAAGAATCACCTATATGAGTGTTGAACTGGGGCCGGTTCTATGAGAATGAAAGAGACTACATTCTCTAGAAACACTCATGAAAACCAGGAGCGTTAAAGGCCAAAATGAACACAACAGTGAGAACCACGATGTGTTAGAAGATATTGTGTGAAATCTATTGTCTAGGACACCCTATAGCTCATTTCGACGCGTGTGTGCGGTATAACTCGTGGTAAGTATCGCTCTGATACCACTCTGTCATGACCCAAACCCGCCCCTATGGGTTTAGTACCGTAACCGGCCAGTAATCCGAGATTACCGAAAGCCTGCCTAACAGTAATACAGTAATACAGAGTACAGGGGCCTGGCGGAAGCTAATACAGTAAATAAACAATGTCCAATGAGCTGTGACAGTCTGTATGCAAGAAGACTTTTCATATATATGTACAATCAGTGTAAAACAACATATACAACAATTACAACCACTCAGAACAGGGACTTAATCCCTATTAAACAGTACAATAACAGTCTATACAGATCACAAAACAGATACGGAGACAGATGGGGGAAGTTAAAACACCCCTAAGCCATAGCTTGACAGGCTCGGAACCTCACAGTGAGGCACAGTGGTTGGCTTGACAAAACTGGAGTTACCCCGACGCTTCTAGCCACGGTTTGGTGCCTGTACACCTACATATATATATGAGTAGTGAGCTAAAGCCCAGTGAATAACATAATGCGTAAAGGGGTTAAGAATGAATGTCCTTCAGTGTTGAAAACAGTCGTTTCAATCAGTATATCAGTTATTCAGTACAGTAAACAGTCATATGTGGTACATCCAGTAGCATAGCAGTACAGTAAACAGTAGGTCTAAAAAGACCGAACAGTCAATGATGGCCATCAATCAGTAAACAGTAGTGGTTCCAACAAGGGAACCGACAGAGGTCTCTGTAACAGTAACGATCAGTAACAGTAGTTGCTAAGGATGCCACAATACAGTTCAGAATATAGGACATACATTCATTCAGTTAACAGTTGCAGTTCAGAAACAGTACAGTTCAATTGGTCAGAAGATAATCATTTTTGAACATATCTTTACACAGTTGTTACTCACAGAGTTCTGGGCTACAGTAAAGCTAGAGCGCGTCTCCAGTCGCCAACCCTACACAGTTTACAGAACGAACACACACTAAGCTACACAGTTGGGAAAGATAATAACTTAATCCCTAATTGCCTCGGTGTGTTCTACATCTATATCCTCATTAAGATGCCCTAAACTAGGCCTAAGAATGCCTAGGATGAAATGAGGATGCAAAGATGCACTTTAAAACATTTTGCAGAATTTTCAGAAAACAGGGGTCCCGCTCGAGCGTATGTTACTCTGCTCGAGCGGACATGCAGACAACAGTTACCGCTCGAGCGTCACTTCACACGCTCGAGCGGACTGCAAAACAGTCAAAAGTACTGGATGCTCAAAAATCACGCTCGATGGGCGCTCGACACCCGCTCGAGCGTAAGACACAAGGTCCCGCTCGAGCGTCAATTATTCCGCTCGAGCGGACTTCAAAACAGTGCAAAGTACTAGGAGCACGAATTTCCCGCTCGAGCGGGAGTTCAAAATCTGGAATTCCCAGATTTGAACTTCCAAGCTCAAATCAAGTTCAATGTATCAAAATCAATTCCTTTGGGCCCATTTCGTGGAAAACACTGTAAATACATAGAATAACATGATTCAAAGCTCAATTTGTAAAATCAAGGCCCAAAGGTAGTTTAATTAAATCCAAATTCAAACCAATTTTCATGAACATGTTACAAACATGACATGCATGAGTTTAACTCCATTTAAAGCTTCAATTTCATGCTCTATTGAGCTCAATAGCCCCAAAACAAGATCAAATCATGGTCCAATGTAAAATTATGAACATGCATGTGAGGAATTATGAGCTACGACCTCAAAGCTTCAATATATATATACATGCATGCAACAATCTTCCATGAAAACAACTTTAAACTCATCAATATAGGCATGCATGCATGGAATGAGCTTCAATTCGACATTATAAGCCATATCTTGGCTCAACTCTACAATATAACATGAACCATGCAACATTACAACTTGAATTCACAACCAAATGATGAGTATCCTACCTTAGGTCCTTAATTACAAAAATGGAAGCTCAATTTGTGCAAAACTCCTTCAACTCTCTTAATCTCCAAGTAGTTCTCTAGATGAAACCAAGTTTCTCCCCTCTCACTCTCTCTTACGGTTTGTCTCACAAAATGGGCTGATGAAATGATGTGAAATCAAATCTCCAAGTATTGTAGAGAAAGGCCACTAAATGGCAATTCGGTAAATAAGGCCAAGTTATGTAATTTAACATATTAAATCTAATTTAATCATACCAAGTTACTTTTCAGATAAATATGCCATAAAATCGAATAAATTCCAATGATCGTAAAACATCAATCAATTTCTGATTCGGCCGCCGATAAGGCCTTCAATTAGCATTTAGACACAAACAATGAACAGATCAATTAACAATCAAAGATAAAGCATTCAAAAAAACATTCAACAGTCAAACATTCAATCAATCAGTTTCAAATTTCAGTCAGTCAGTTCAGTATTTCAATCAGTTCATTACCCGTCATAATTAGTCTCAGTTTAACAGTAATCAGTAATTAATCGGTAAGCAGTGGTGAGGGTTGTTACAGTCTCCCCTCCTTAAAAAGAGTTTAGTCCTCTAAACTCAAGTTACCTTCATTCTGGAAGAAAACAGGATTCAGTGGAAACAGTTCAGGATATCTCTTAGCCATGTCATCTTCCCTTTCCCAAGTGGCATACACGCCACCATGGTTTTGCCAATCAACTTTCACTAACGGGATTTCTTTGTTTCTCAACTTCTTGATCCGTCTGTTCACAATCTGGATAGGCCGTTCTTCATAAGTGTAGTCATCACTAAGCACTACACGGGTCGGCTCAATCACATGAAAAGGATCCCGGAGGTAATCCCTCAACATAGAAATGTGGAAGACGTTATGCATATGCTCCATTTCAGGAGGAAGCGCAACTTGATACGCCACCGGATTGATTTTCTCAATAATCTTATACGGTCCGACATATCTCGGCGCTAGTTTGCCTTTGACTCCAAAACGAGTCTGGCCTTTCATCGGTGTCACTTTCACAAACACGTGATCACCTACTTCATACTCTCTGTCCCGTCTTCTGACATCTGCATAACTTTTCTGTCGGCTCTGTGCAGTTTTCAGTCTCTGTTGTATCAGTTTTACTTTCTCAGTCGTTTCATAAACAATCTCGGGCCCAAGCAATGGCCCATCTCCAACTTCTGCCCAGCAAATCGGAGATCTACATTTTCTGCCATACAATGCCTCGGAAGGCGCCATACCAATACTTGAATGATAGCTGTTGTTGTAGGCGAATTCAGCTAAGGGCAAATGGCTTTCCCAGTTTCCCTGAAAATCAAGGACATACACATTCTCAATAAATCCTCCAGAGTCCGGATGGTCCTTTATGACTGACCATCTGTCTGAGGATGATAGGCACTACTCAGTCTCAGTTCAGTACCCAATACAGTCTGTAAGCTTTGCCAAAATCTCGATGTAAACTTCGAATCCCTGTCAGAAACAATGGACACAGGCACTCCATGCAGCCTAACAATTTCATCAATATAGAGTATAGCCAATTTGTCCGCATTATAAATTGTCTTGACAGGTAAGAAGTGAGCAGATTTAGTCAGTCTATCAACAATAACCCAAATCGAGTCCATACCTTTACTGGAGCGAGGCAATCCAACGATAAAATCCATGGTGATATGTTCCCATTTCCACTCCGGTATCGGTAAGGGCTGCAATAAGCCTGTAGGTCGTTGATGTTCGGCTTTGACTTGTTGGCAATGAAGACATTTTGATACAAAATCAGCAATTTCTTTCTTCATTCCCGGCCACCAGAAATTCAGTTTCAGGTCTTGGTACATTTTCGTATTCCCCGGATGAATAGAAAATTTTGAATTGTGGCCCTCTTGCAGAACTCTTCTTTTCAATTCAGAATCATTTGGTACACACAGTCTTTCTTGAAATTTCAGTACATTCTTTCAAATTTGAAACCCGGTCTTGGTTTAGACTCCCTTTCTTCGATGATCTTCTTCAAGAAGTCATCCTGTTGTTGTTTCTCTTTAATTTCTTCAATCAATGCCGGTTGAGCAGAAATAGCAGCTATTCACCTTGTTCTCGCAACACAATCTCAATTCAGATCTTTCAAGGTCACAAAGCAACTCTTTTTGTCCAGTGAGTAAACAGGCCAAATTGCCAATCGATTTCCGGCTCAATGCATCGACAACGGTGTTGGCTTTTCCTGGATGGTACAGAATCTGTAAGTCATAGTCTTTAATCAGTTCTAGTCATCTTCGCTGTGTCATGTTCAGTTCTTTCTGTGTGAAGAAATATTTCAGACTCTTGTGGTCGGTATATACTTCACATGTCGCCCCATAAAGATAGTGACGCCAGATTTTTAAGGCAAATACCACTGCAGCGAGTTCTAGGTCATGGGTCGGGTAGTTCTTTTCATGCGGTCTCAATTGTCGGGAAGCATAAGCAATTACTCTCCCATTCTGCATTAAAACACACCCCAAACCCTTATGAGAAGCATCACTAAATACAAAAACCATCCGTACCTGAAGGTAAGGTAAGAACTGGTGCAGTCACTAGTCGAGTTTTCAACTCTTGGAAGCTGATTCCCTTTGGTCAGTCCAGTCAAATGATATCCCCTTCCGAGTTAATTGAGTCAACGGTAAGGCAATTTTGGAGAAATCTTTGGCAAATCTTCTGTAGTATCCAGCCAAACCCAAAAAGCTTCGGACTTCTGTAACATTTGTTGGTCTAGGCCACTTTACTACTGCTTCAATTTTCGGCGGATCAACAGAAATTTCATCTTTGCTAACAACATGCCCCAAAAACATAACATGATCAGGCCAAAATTCACATTTAGACAGTTTAGCATAGAGTTTCTGTTCTCTTAGGGTCTGTAGGGCAAGTCTCAGATGATGTTCATGTTCTGCTATACTTTTGGAATAAATCAGAATGTCATCTATGAATACAACAATAAAGTCATCAAGGTACGGTTTAAAGATTCTGTTCATGAGGTCCATAAATACAGCAGGTGCATTGGTAACTCCGAAAGGCATAACTAAAAATTCGTAGTGTCCATACCTCGTTCGAAAAGCAGTTTTATCAATGTCTTCTGATTTAACTTTCAGCTGATGATATCCGGATCTGAGATCAATCTTAGAGAACACTTGAGTACCCTGTAACTGATCAAACAAGTCATCAATACGAGGCAATGGGTATTTATTTTTCACAGTTACCTTATTCAGTTCACGGTAGTCAATACACAGTCTCAGTGAGCCGCCTTTCTTTTTCACAAATAAGACAGGTGCGCCCCACGGTGAAGTACTAGGCCTGATGAACTTCTTATCTAACAGTTCTTGCAGTTGCACTTTCAATTCCTTCAGTTCAGTTGGAGCCATTCGGTATGGCGTTTTAGATACTGGCTGTGTACCCGGAATCACATCAACGGTGAATTCAATCTCCCTGTCAATCAAATCCCCTAGCAGATTATCTGGAAAAACATCTGGGAACTCTCTGACTATGGGAATACTGTTCACATTAGCATTATCATCAGTAGATACAGTCAATACAGAACACAGATACCCTTTACACCCATTTCTAATCAATTTATCAGCTTTCACAGATGAAATCAAATACGGAGGAGGTACTACTCCATTTCCATTAAACACAAATTCAGGCAAACCCGGTGGACAGAAAACTACTTGTTTCGTTACACAGTCTATGGTGGCATGATATTTCGTTAACCAGTCCATCCCCAATATTATATCAAATAATCAATGTTCAGAGGCAGTAAGTCAATAAACAAATGTGCATCTCCAACAATAATTTCACAAGCAGGGTACATGTATGCACAAGTCATGGACCCCCAACGGGTGATGATACCGCTAACAGATAATTCATGGGTTCTAAGGGTTTATTCAATTTTCGCGAAAAAGCATGCGATACATAAGAATGTGTAGACCCCGAATCAATCAGTACATATGCAATTTGAGTACAAATAGAGAGAATACCTGACACTACGGTCTCGGTATTTTGGACGTCTCCCGGTACTAGGGCGAACACTCGGCCCTGCCTCATAGGCTCTTTCCCGGTAGCTTTAGGGTTCGGTTTTGGTGCAACAGTTGATGTTGCCACGCTTGGTGTAGCTTTGCTATTGGCCTGCGGAGCAGAGGGGCAGTCTTTAACCATGTGGCCCACCTTGCCACATCTGTAACAGGCTCCAGATATTTTGTAACAAACCCCTTTGTGCTTCATGCCACACTTAGAACAGGGTGGTATAAACCACTCCTTGGCTGGGGCTAATTGTTGACCCCGTATTCTGTTTCTTGTTCAATGGGTTATGCTTGCCTTTCTTGAACTTGAAACCTGCCTTTTACCACGCCATTCAGACGCTGGTGTTTCAGTTTTCAGTGCCTCGATGTTCGATTCAGCCATCAAAGCTCGGTCAAGAACATTCACATAATTTGGTAGCTTCAAAACATTAATTCTGTCCAGTATTGCAACATTCAGGTCGCCTTCAAACTTTCTGGCCTTCTTGTAATCAGTGTCCACCATGTGTGGTGCATATCTAGCAAGCTCGGTGAACTTTGTTTCATATTCAGCAACGGACATTGTGCCCTGTCTCAGCTGTTCAAATTCAGTTACTTTTCTGTCTCTAACACACTGTGGGAAATATTTCTCGAAGAAGGCTCCTTTGAATTGCGCCCAAGTCATTACCGTGTTGTCATCACGGATAAGCATCCACCACCTTCTAGCTTCTTCTTGCAGAGTAAAGGTGGCCAATAGTACTTTATGTGCTTTAGAGCACGGAAAAACCTCAAACAATTTTTCTGTTTCAGGAACCCATGCTTCAGCTTTTAACGGTTCAAGGCCTCCCTGAAAGGATGGTGGTTTCATTTTGCTGAACTTGTGGGTGAGAGCAATTATGTCCCCATCATTAACATTGACATTTTGTTCCGGCTGTACCGAGGAGGAGGGGGGGTGGGGGCTGTTGGTTCTGTTGTTGATCTAATCTTTCAGTTATTAATTCCATCATTCTCTCCAGTCTTGCCATTCTTGCCTCAGAGGATGAGGATTCAGATTTATTTGCAGTTCTTGTAGTATCCATTTCACTATAAGCAGTTATAGCAATTATCAACATAAGCAGTTGCATACTTAAACAGTTTATCGCATTAGCATATATTCAGTCATGCCATAGCTACACACTTATCATGCTCATGCAATGCCCTAATCACTTTTCTAGGACACCCTATAGCTCATTTGGACGCGTGTGTGCGGTATAACTCGTGGTAAGTATCGCTCTGATACCACTCTGTCATGACCCAAACCCGCCCCTATGGGTTTAGTACCGTAACCGGCCAGTAATCCGAGATTACCGAAGGCCTGCTTAACAGTAATACAGTAATACAGAGTACAGGGGCCTGGCGGAAGCCAATACAGTAAATAAACAATGTCCAATGAGCTGTGACAGTCTGTATGCAAGAAGACTTTTCATACATATGTACAATCAGTGCAAAACAGCATATACAACAATTACAACCACTCAGAACAGGGACTTAATCCCTATTAAACAGTACAGTAACAGTCTATACAGATCACAAAACAGATACGGAGACAGATGGGGGAAGTTAAAACACCCCTAAGCCATAGCTTGACAGGCTCGGAACCTCACAGTGAGGCACAGTGGTTGGCTTGACAAAACTGGAGTTGCCCCGACGCTTCTAGCCACGGTCTGGTGCCTGTACACCTACATATATATATGAGTAGTGAGCTAAAGCCCAGTGAATAACATAATGCGTAAAGGGGTTAAGAATGAATGTCCTTCAGTGTTGAAAACAGTCATTTCAATCAGTATATCAGTTATTCAGTACAGTAAACAGTCATATGTGGTACATCCAGTAGCATAGCAGTACAGTAAACAGTAGGTCTAAAAAGACCGAACAGTCAATGATGGCCATCAATCAGTAAACAGTAGTGGTTCCAACAAGGGAACCGACAGAGGCCTCTGTAACAGTAACGATCAATAATACTGTAACAGTAGTTGCTAAGGATGCCACAATACAGTTCAGAATATAGGACATACATTCATTCAGTTAACAGTAACAGTTCAGAAACAGTACAGTTCAATTGGTCAGAAGATAATCATTTTTGAACATATCTTTGCACAGTTGTTACTCACAGAGTTCTGGGCTACAGTAAAGCTAGAGCGCGTCTCCAGTCGCCAACCCTACACAGTTTACAGAACGAACACACACTAAGCTACACAGTTGGGAAAGATAATAACTTAATCCCTAATTGCCTCGGTGTGTTCTACATCTATATCCTCATTAAGATGCCTTAAACTAGGCCTAAGAATGCCTAGGATGAAATGAGGATGCAAAGATGCACTTTAAAACATTTTGCAGAATTTTCAAAAAACAGGGGTCACGCTCGAGTGTATGTTACTCCGCTCGAGCGGACATGCAGACAACGGTTACCGCTCGAGCGTCACTTCAGACGCTCGAGCAGACTGCAAAACAGTCAAAAGTACTGGATGCTCAAAAATCACACTCGATGGGCGCTTGACACCCACTCGAGCGTAAGACACAAGGTCCCGCTCGAGCGTCAATTATTCTGCTCGAGCGGACTTCAAAACAGTGCAAAGTACTGGGAGCACGAATTTCCCGCTCGAGCGGGAGTTCAAAATCTGGAATTCCCAGATTTGAACTTCCAAGCTCAAATCAAGTTTCAATGTATCAAAATCAATTCCTTTGGGCCCATTTCGTGGAAAACACTTGTAAATACATAGAATAACATGATTCAAAGATCAATTTGTAAAATCAAGGCCCAAAGGTAGTTTAATTAAATCGAAATTCAAACCAATTTTCATGAACATGTTACAAACATGACATGCATGAGTTTAACTCCATTCAAAGCTTCAATTTCATGCTCTATTGAGCTCAATAGCCCCAAAACAAGATCAAATCATGGTCCAATGTAAAATTATGAACATGCATGTGAGGAATTATGAGCTACGACCTCAAAACTTCAATATATATATATATACATGCATGCAACAATCTTCCATGAAAACAACTTTAAACGCATCAATATAGGCATGCATGTATGGAATGCGCTTCAATTCGACATTATAAGCCATATCTTGGCTCAACTCTACAATATAACATGAACCATGCAACATTACAACTTGAATTCTGTAATAACCCCGATCCGTAATTAGCCGCTAATCAGTAATTAAGGATGTTAATTAAGTGATTAAGATTGATGATGGGATTAATAGGTGATTTGTAACATAATTGGTTGCCTATCTGTCGACTGTTAAATCATCTGTCCATGCTTAATGGTTTAAACTGTAAATTGAAAGCCTTAACGGCATCCAGACCCGGAATCGATTATACCAATATGTTAATTGGAATTTTTAGAACATTATGACATATTTAATTAAAATGTGATTTGGTATGATTAAATTGGATTAAATATTGTTAAAACACATTAGTTTGATTATTTATCTAAATGCCATTGAGTGGCCTACTTTACACCATTATTTAATGCTTGGTTAAGAGCCTTTCATACCATTTGCCCAGCCATTTTCCTTGCTGTAGCCGTGTGAGAAGAGAGTTAGAGAGAGAGAGAGCATGATTTCATCTTGATTTTGCTTAGAGGATTGGAAGATTGAAGGAGTTTTACAAACATTGAGCTTCTCTACCTTGAATTCAAGACTCAAGGTGAGAGTTCAACCCCTAATCTGTAAATTTAAGTCTCTAACATGAAGATTTTGTGATTAAATATGTGCATTAAGCTTGGGTTTAAGAATTGGGTTACAATTCATGCATGCATGCTCATGTAGGTGTTAAATCACCATGTTAGTTATGAGTTTCACCATTTGTGTTGATTTTGGAGGTTGAATGGTACATGCATGCATATTTCATCAAGTTTTGAAAGAGAATTTGGAAGAGAAATCCACATGCATACATGGATATATGGAGTTTGGACATGTTGAGTTTGATTTTGAGCATCTAACTTGTTTTGGGAGTTATTTGGTGCATACATGTTTGAGTCATCATGTTTTAAAAGCTTAAATTCGTGTTTTGAAAAGGGTTTCTTGCATGCATGGAGTTTAGGAGCTCAAATTTCAAGTTCCATGAGTGTTGAAGACAAAAGCTTTAAAGAATTCACATGCATGTCTTACTCCTTGAAATTCAAGTTGAAATTGTGAGTTTTGACAAACCTTGGGCCATGATTTTATAAATTGATCTTTAAACTTTCATATTCTACAAGTTTTCTGGGTTATCTCAAGTTTTAGGGCCCAAGAGATGAGTTTTGAAAGGTTGAATGTCGAATTTGAAGTTGGAGGTGCAATCTGGAAATTCCAGGTTTTGCAGCCTCGCTCGAGCGAATGGGTTCTCGCTCGAGCGACCACTCTGAGATTGTGCACTTCGCTCGAGCGACCAAAAGTCCGCTCGAGCGTAAATTTCGAGCTCCCAGAAGTTTGCATCATTTACAGATCGCTCGAGCGAAGGAATGTGCGCTCGAGCGACCAGTCACATTTTTGCATGCTCGCTCGAGCGAGGACTTAAAATTCTGAAATTTTGCCTAAGTGTTCCAAGGCATGTTTTGACATCCTCATTTCATCTTAGGCATTCCTAAGCCTTAATTAAGCCATAGTAATGAGGTTATGGGCTAGAAACACACACTAAGAAAAGAATGTAACAAGAATGAACATGAACCAACGTGATGTAAGCTAAGCCCTAATGGCCATATGAATACGTAATGATAAGATTCGTTGGTGTTATGTATTTTGTGATTGTAGGTCAACGTCCGAGAAGTGATTGACCATCTACGGAACCACTGTGAGTAACGTTATCGTAAAGATACGTTCATATGAAATTATGTTCCAAATGTGATATATCAAGCTATGATTTCTGAAATGATATATGTTTCTGTGAACGAAGATCCATGTTTGAAATCTATTATGGCATCCATAGATAGTCCCAAGTCATGGGGGACGGCATGAAAATGCGGGTCCATGACAGTTACGAGATCTCGCTAGCCACTTCATTGTGGTGTTTGTTTAATCGGTGTCCGGGACCGGTTACTCTAGTCGGAAGACGTTATGTGATATGTGATATGTTCTATGGGATATGCCATTATTATGTTCTGATATGAGATGACTATGATTATGCTATGATCTGTTTGTACGTATAAAATGTTCGGAAATTCGTTCACTAACCCCTTTACCTTAATGTTATTCACTGGGCTTTAGCTCACTGTTTGTATATATATATTATAGGTGAGCATTCTGGAGTGCAAGCCCGAAGGTTTTGTGGGGGACTGTGTTCTGTTGTCAGCCAACCATTGTGCCTCACGTGGAGGTTCCCGAAGTGTCTTGGGTTATGCATGGGACTTTATTTTGATTATGTTGTCTGTACCGAAAATATTATAATGTGTGTGGTATAATATAATGTATGGTTGACTATTTGGCTATGTAATTAAAGTTTTAAAATATACTGTTTCATGTAAGTCAACACAGCTCATTGGACAACTATAATTATGTATTTGCTTCCGCTAGCCCCTTATCATATGCTTATCTGTTCAGAGGCCGTAGGTAATCTCAGGATTACTGGCCGGTTACGATGCTAAACCTATAGGGGCAGGTTTGGGTCGTGACAAATTCACAACCAAAGGATGAGTATCCTACCTTAGGTCCTTAATTACAAAAATGGAAGCTCAATTTGTGCAAAACTCCTTCAACTCTCTTAATCTCCAAGTAGTTCTCTAGATGAAACCAAGTTTCACCCCTCTCACTCTCTCTTACGGTTTGTCTCACAAAATGGGCTGATGAAATGATGTGGAATCAAATCTCCAAGTATTGTAGAGAAAGGCCACTAAATGGCAATTCGGTAAATAAGGCCAAGTTATGTAATTTAACATTATTAAATCTAATTTAATCATACCAAGTTACTTTTCAGATAAATATGCCATAAAATCGAATAAATTCCAATGATCGTAAAACATCAATCAATTTCTGATTCGGCCGCCGATAAGGCCTTCAATTAGCAATTTAGACACAATGACATGAACAGATCAATTAACAATCAACAGATAGAAAATGCATTTAAACAGATACAGTCAATCAATCAGTTTCAGATTTCAATCAGTCAGTTCAGTATTTCAATCAGTTCAATTACCGATCATAATTAGTCTCAGTTTAACAGTAATCAGTAATTAATCGGTAAGCAGTGGTGAGGGTTGTTACAATAAGGCATGGGTTTGGTACTTGGGGTGTGCCCCAAGGGGTACCCAAGTGTTTTAGAGGGAGAGGTTATGGGCAAAATGGGCTAGACCCATTGGACCCAAAAATCACCACACGCGTGCGCGCGCGCCGCCGCCGTCCGTCCGGGCGGGCTGGGCCTGGGCTTGGGCGCGGGTGTGTGGTTGGGTTGGGCTTGTTTTGCCCAATACTAATTGTAGACGTCCCCGAACGCCCCGGGAAGGGTGTGAGTCCCCCGTTCCGTTCGTTTTGGGCTCACTACAGTTCAGGACTCAAATATCACGGTTCTTAATCTGAACCAAAGAGTCCAAATTCGGCAAATTGTTTTGAGAAAACAGATTTTTAGAAAGAAGTGCCAAACATGGATTGCTTTGCTAGATACAGAGTCGCCACCTAAATATTTTATTTTTGGGAAATTTAGGAAACCCTGACTCGTTTGCCTAAGGCCACGTGTCCGTCATCACCAAAGTTGCCTCGGCTCGGGAACTTGGGTACGATTGGGGAAGGTCACTTCGTGAGCACCCCCGCTCGCCCGATCAAAGATCGGCCTCTACTAACCATGATATCTAGTTTTGAAAACATTGTGTATTCTTATTCCGGTTATTAGCCTAGATTTACTATGTGATGCGCACAGTATACAAGTATAGACGGGATCGCTTGAATTGGAACAAAACATTTCATGTTTGTTTTTGAAAGATGGTTTGCTACTCGCAAGTAGGCTCAAAATGCAGATTTTGCCACCCTCGGGTGAGCTTTAGAAAAAGATGGTTTTGCCACTATCTAGTGGGCTTTAAAACTCACAGTCAATGCATTGTTCCAATCCAAATAACCCAACCTTTTTCTCTCAGCGCACACCTCTCTATTCTTCAATCTCTCATTTTAAATCCCTCCCCTAGGTGGTTGATGGATAAACAGAAAGTTGTGGGCTCTTGCCCCTAGCATTCCGCTAGATTCTTTTTCTTCTGCACGCAGTTAGTGAGTTTCTCCCACAGAGAGGCTGTGCTACAACTGGTTGTGTAGCAAATCTGCAGCTGACATCGGTTGACGATGCTTTGCTGGGGAGTTTGGACGTGATCAGATCTGTCCAGATGAGGGAGTGGAATATCTTGATCCATTCCAGTTCGTGCTTCGCACTTGGCTTGATACCTCGTTGCTCGGAGGGTGAGAGAGCTTTCAGCCCTTTTGCTGTTAACTTCAGTTGTGCCCTTTTCTGGCAGGTAGAGTGCCCTTCTTGGCAAGTATTGTGGCAATGGGGAAAAGACAGAACACCTGACTCAACTGTGCCCCTAGTTCATCATTTCGACCATTTTTTTTGTTTTTGGCTTTCTACTAAGACAATTTTGACCAAAATGAGAGTTAGATTAACATGCTTGTTCAATTTTCTGATTTAAAATCATGCAAGTTAGGCTGTGAGCACTGAAAATTTTCCTTTTTTGGGTCCAAGAAATGGTCCAGTTTTGAAAAATGGAATACTTTTCGAGAAAATTAGTCAACCTCAGTAAAAATTCTCAAAAACTATTTTGCGAACGGCCACTGCTGAACGAGCATGGAACCTACTCTTGAGATGCACAACCTCAGATCCGAAGGAAAATTGCCCATTTCCTGAAGAGAGCTGCATAGCAACGGAAAGTTGCCCCTGGTTTGAACGGCACCGTAGTGCATTGAATGGCAACGGAAAGTTGCCCCTTGTTTGAATGGCACCGCAGCGCATTGTAATCAGTCTTCAAGGTAATGATCATAACCGAACTCTCGGATACAGAGAAGGCGAGGACCATCAAAAACCAATACATGGACACACTTGATTTGGAAGTGTTTGTGGCTGGACTTCAGAATGAAGTTGCCTACGTATCCCAAACATGGGAATCAAGCCTTACGTAGTTCCGGTTAAGGTACACTCGGGTATTTAACCTCTCCTTTTTATGCTCTAACTTTTGCCAAGGCGCCTGTTGCGGGTTTTCAACCTTGCGAGCTTTGTTTTTCTTCTTTTCAATTCTTTTCATTTCTTTTTTCATCTTTTCTTTGCATTTTTTTTTCTCGCTTTAACTTTTGCCTGGGTCGCCCTTCCGGGTTTTCGGCCCAGCGAGCCTCTCAAGGGTAAAAGTATAGCTTTGTCCATGTCAAATGGTTTTGAGATCCTGAAGTCATCTGAATCCAAGAGAATGGCTACTGTTTGCTGATGATGCAGGAGTCCATCCAATGGGGGGCTGAATTTGCCCCTGGTGTTGTGGATCGAAACTCAGTTTTTCTTCAGCAATACTTTCTTCTTCCTCCCTCTGGGATTTGGCATTCTTGCCGACCTTCTTTGATTTGTGGAATGATCCATCTTCGGCTCTTCGAGCACATTTGAAATTCTTTGCCCCTAGTTCCAGGGGTGCTTCTGACCTAGCCTTGCAAGTTTCTTTTGATGACATCTGGTCTTCTTGATCTGACTTTCTTGCCTCTTGTTCGAGAGCTGCTTTGAATCTGGCCACACAGGCCTCACATTGTAGTTGACCATTGAACACTCTGAATCCAAGTTCAAGGTTTTGAAAGCAGAGGGGTCGAGTCTCGAGGCTGAGAGCGATCCTAAGCTGCACAATCTCAAGAGCGATTCTACACAGGTCTTCGCAAGACCGCGCAAAACATTTTTTGGAATCTTTTAAGAAAGTGACCAGTCGCTCGCGCTGAAGACAGTGTAGAACCAATCTGGATCAAGCTAGGATCCTTCCCAGTACTCACACTAACAAGCATGATTTCATTCATTAAGGGCTTAGCATGCCTCTCTTTCTCTCAGTTTGATCAAAGTTTTGCAAATCCCGAGGAATTCCTCCCTCTTTGTTTTCATCGCAGTGTTCAAAAAATTTTGAAAAACTCAGGTCATTTCAATGACTTCAAGGCACAGAAAAGATAGAATTCTTAGTCAAATACTGCCATCTCATTCAGAACTTCCGGCATAACTGGCATAAGGCAGAAGTAAACGTGAGAGCGTGAAAATCACTGCTGTTTCATTGAGATCTGTTGGCACAACTGGCTCCTCGGTAGAAACAGACTCAAAGAAAGCAAAAAGACAAACGCGAAACAAAACAGTGATGTCCGAGGTAACACCCCCGGGATCACCCGATTCCTATATAACAGGACTGACTCGATACGACAAGACAGACCTCAACTGACTCAGTATGAAAAGACTGACTCAAAACAAAAGGACAGACTCAAAACAAAACAACAAGACTGACTCAATACCCAAGTCAGAATGTACAAATTAACAACATTCGTGAATGTGCTCAAAACAGTGCATGCCATCCACCATATCTGGAGTTTAATCGAGTGCCACCCGCAGCTGGTTCATCCCCCGATCACATGGTCACATTATCTCCCAAGTTCACCGATCCAGTGCCGATAGACTTTGCAGAGCTTGGCACGGCGATGACCCCATTGTCAAATAGATCCTGTACTTCATGGCAAAGACGGAAGCAGTTGTTGGTAGTATGGCCAGTTTGCTGATGGAAGGCACAATACTGGGCGGCATCATACGTAGCCGGAAGAGGATTTGGGAGAGGCCGAGGCTCAAGGGGTTTGAGATGGCCTTGTCCAGCAAGGATTTGGAAAGCTTTGGATAAAGGCATGTAGAGGGCATGGAAGACCCTCTGACCTCGGGGTTGGTACTTCTGGGTTTGTGGATTTTTGCTGGACGCACCAGCAAAGGGATTGGCAGGTGCTGGCCTGGTTTGCTGATCTCTTCCGAGTGCAGGATTATAGCTGAAAGGATTGCCTCTAGTATGACGGCCCTTCTCCCGGTTTTCCCTTTAATTCAGACTGCCCCCAACTTGAGTAGCAAAAGTGTCATCCACAGCTTTTGCAACAACTGCGAGGACTTGCTCTTTGTTCAGTCCCTCGGCTTTCAAAGCCTCAACAGCCCGTTGAAGGTGTTCATGGGGACCAATGCTTGCCCCTACCTTGTTCTTTCCACTCGCCTCCACTTTGCCAAGGGATTGGCCTTCCTCAAATGCAGCCCGTCCCAAGACTGGGGGGCCTTTTGACATGAAATTCCCAGTATGTGGTGTGGTCGATGATGGAGCCAATGTCCCGGAGGCTAGATTGGTCACAGTTCTCTGAAGATCTTCGATCATTCTCTTCAGTTCAGAAGTAGTGGGTTCACGGGTTTGAGATGATTGAGGTTCAGGTGCACCCATCATGCATAAGTCCATGCTTTCTGGGATAAACACCTCAGGCTTGGGTAGATGGGCTGGGGTGATGTATATGCTGGGGTCATAGGTGGATGGTAGTATATGGATAAGATTGAGGTAGACATGAGATGTTTGGTCATTGGGGTCTGAAGGTGGAGCTATCGTCCGATTGTCGATGAGATTTTGGACCTCATGACGAAGGCGGTAGCAACGGTCGGTGCCATGGCCGCGCTGCTGATGGTACATACAGTACTTGGAGGGGTTATGTCTGGCTGGGAGTGGGTCAGGAAGAGGTTGAGGATCGAGGGGTTTGAGATGCCCTCTTTCCATTAAGGCTTTTAGTGCGCTAGTCAGGCTCATATAGAGGGGGGTGAAAGTTCTGCCCTGAGCTTGGGTTGGGCCGGCTGTTTGTAGGCTTGGTTTGGCAAAAGGGTCGGTTGTGGCGACTGCATTGATTTTGGTGGGTTTGGGAATAGCGCTACTACCAATGTTGATACTCCCTGAAATCACCCTCCTTGTCGGTTCACTTGTTCTGGGAATGATCCCACTATTGAACGCATTCTCGATCTGAACCCCCAGTTCATGCAAACTTTTGAAAGTGAACAGCGGAGCGACTATCAACTTTTGCAACATATCATGCTCGAGGTTTCGCACCATCATCTGCACTTGATCCCTCTCAGAAGGGCAGCGATCTGTCATCTGTGCTGCCTTTGCTCTCCACCTCGCAACGAATTCCACAAAAGGCTCTGTTGGGTTCTGGCGGGTTGCTTCAAGTTCTTGGATGGTCATTTCAACTTGGGTATTGTAGGAATATTGATCGACAAAGGCCTCAGCCAATTCTTCCCAATTTTGCTTCACTTTGTCCTCCAACTTAGCGTACCAAGTGGCTGCTACACCCGACAAGGTTCTTCCATACAGAGAGAGTTTTTGTGGCTTAGTCAGACCCATCGGCTTCAGGACATCTAAGAAAAGTCGGATATGTACCATTGGATCCCCAGACCCGTCGAAACGGTCAATATATGGCATTTTGAATCTGTCTGGAAGCCGTACGGCAGACTCGGTGTGCCCATCCTCAATGTCAGGAATGGAGTTAAGGCCCTGTGCCTTCTTGAATTGCTTCTCAAGGTTCGCAATTTTCACCGCGGTCGGATCGAGGTCATTACCATCAAGGGGATAAAGTCTCTCGTTAGGCTGCACCAGGGGTCTGACAACTTGGGCTTGAGCCAACCCTTCTTGGGGATCCGGACCCTGCAAATTTTCAGTTGGCGGAAGTGGGTCAAAGTTCGGCTGGGACCCCAAAGCTGGATGTGAGGCAGACGCCCCAGATGGGCGTTGCATTTCAGCATTAGTCTCATCCTGCACGGCAGTTCCCTAATTTAACGCTGCTATCACAGCCACTAATTCTTCTGAACCCTGTGCCATCACGGTCTGCTAAGTTCGAACAAAGGTGATGTGACTGGCGACTGACGGATCAGATGAACCGGTGAGCCATGACTGGCCTTTCTTTGCCTTGCCTCAGCGAAAGAACACTGGTTGCCCTTGAATTGAATCTCTGACCTAACAAAGTCTATCAGCACTAGTCCAATGTACCCGGGGGATATCGGAGCCTTCTGAAGCTATGGTTCCAGGACTACCTAGCAAAAGGGAAAACAGAGAGCATCTCAGCCTGATTTCACTAGAACAGATATGGGCATAGCTGAATGACTGCACTCGTTACTGATTTCTGCCCCAAAATTCTGCCTCAAATCTGATACCCTTGGGTAAACTGATTCCCAAAACACTGATGCTGATGCCCGCAGGCCTGATGCCCAAACTTGCAAACTGATATATGCATTCCTGTAGAGACGCACTCTAAAAGCACATAACAGATAAGTGAGAGCCAAAACAAACCTATGTTGGGGTAGGGTTTCCCTGTCCTATTTTGTCAGGAGCTAGGGTTTCACTACGCACGCAGCGGTTTCAAACAACCTATATTGGGTAAGCAACCTGTCCTAGTTTGGAATGGTCACTACGGATTTCGATATGCACTAGGTCGAATGGTCAAAAGGGTGCCCCAGTAAAACCGAGGTTTGTGTTCCCATACTGGCAGAGCCCACAACCGGTCAGCCTTATGGTCATGCCTTGACAAGACAAGCCTCCGGCAAACCGTTCAGGAATAGCAGATGGCAAATACGGTGTCCTAGGCGCACCAATGCAAATGCAATGCAAAGAAACACACAAGTGTAGTCAAAACCAGATATCATGGGTTCGAGTCAAGTTCTCTAAATCCCCAGCAGAGTCGCCAGAAACTGTAGACGTCCCCGAATGCCCCGGAAAGGGTGTGAGTCCCCCGTTCCGTTCGTTTTGGGCTCACTACAGTTCAGGACTCAAATGTCACGGTTCTTAATCTGAACCAAAGAGTCCAAATCCGGCAAATCGTTTTGAGAAAACAGATTTTTAGAAAAAAAGTGCCAAACATGGACTGCTTTGCCAGATACAGAGTCGCCACCTAAATATTTTTTTTTTTGGAAATTTAGGAAACCCTGACTCGTTTGCCTAAGGCCACGTGTCCGTCATCACCAAAGTTACCTCGGCTCGGGAACTTGGGTACGATTGGGGAAGGTCACTTCGTGAGCACCCCCGCTCGCCCGATCAAAGATCGGCCTCTACTAACCATGATATTTAGTTTTGAAAACATTGTGTATTCTTATTCCGGTTATTAGCCTAGATTTACTATGTAATGCGCACAGCATACAAGTATAGACTGGATCGCCTGAATTGGAACAAAACATTTCATGTTTGTTTTTGAAAGATGGTTTGCTACTCGTAAGTAGGCTCAAAATGCAGATTTTGCCACCCTCGGGTGGGCTTTAGAAAAAGATGGTTTTGCCACTATCTAGTGGGCTTTAAAACTCACAGTCAATGCATTGTTCCAATCCAAATAACCCAACTTTCACCCACAAGCATTCAGGCAGTTATATCACATAAGCAAATAGCCTCATGGTAAACATGCTATCATGGCAGTCACTCACACACATGCAAGGATGCTAAAGCATAAAACTTACCGAGTACTCCAAGCCAAAACAGAAACTGATTAGAAATCATGCATGATCCTAATTATACAGAAATGCCTAATGCAACACATGCAATAATGCAACTATAGCAGGCTCGGCTATTCTAAACATGGCATGTGGAATGCTACAGCTAACAGGTATTCAACTTGGAATTGAAATACAAATGCAGTTAGTATGATGCGCCGAGCCCGGTGCATGCAAAACAGATGAATGAATGCAAACATGCTATCATACTGTATGCTAATTGAAACATGCCCTAATCTAACTATCATAAGCTGGTAAATAAAAGGGAGAAAGATGTGGGGTTGGAAGACATACATCACACGCACGCACACTTATTACAACGTTGCCCTCGCGCAGAGGGTCCGAATAAATAATATACAGTCCCAAATGAATAATACAGTCTAAATAAGTACAAAATCCTAATTAATTAACAAATTAATCTAGGAAAGCAGTAAATGGCGCGCAAACTAGGGACTGCCTCGGTTCTGTTCCGGATATGAATGATGCATGTTCGGGTTGCCTTGCGCAGAAATCTATTGCGATGCCCCAATTAGCCTCTGTTTGCAATTGTTCTTGGAAAGCGCGCCAAGTCCCAAGAGATTGCCAGTTTCTGATTTGTTGCAACAGAGAGCAGGAAAGGGGCATGGCAATGTATTTTCACATATGTATGCTTGACTACTCTTCAAGGAGCGTAGTCTTCGATCCTCGTGCCACCAATCACGCATATCGATGCATGATGGCCGAGGAGTCAATTTGCATGACTCAATATGGAATGAATGCACATATAAACACAACAAGACCGAGACTCCATCATGGATAATCCAGAGTGTCGGTGACTGGGAATTGAGACACGTTCCGTCACTCGGAGTACGAAACGTACCTCGTTTCCCGTGCTCGGGCTAACTCCTATCCCAAACACAATGCAATATGCATGACATGCATGAATGCAACTAAGATACACCCTAACATGCACAATGCTATGAAATGGCATACACGATGCACAAGGTAACATGGCATACACAATGCGCTAACATACAACCTAGCATACACAATGTTATGGAATGAAATGGCATACACAATGCATAATGGACTTACACCAACACAAGTGGACCTCGGCCACACTCACATAGGAGGCCATTAGGATGGAAATGAGACACTCGAGATGTGTGCACACATGCACGCAAACCGAGGACCGAACCTAAGGCATAAATGCCACTCTATCGAAGCATGGTAAGGCATGGAACACGATATGCAAACAAGCAAATTTCAGCACTAAAATATGATGCTAAACAGCCCCAAAACATGGAAACATGGCACCCAATGCATGAGATGAACCCCGAAACACAAGACTAGGCATACGCAATGACCTATAGCTATACAAAGCATGCATTATTTGATCATGCAGCATGAAGAAAGAACTAAGGCAGTCCCAAAATATGAACTTTTCCAGTTCAAAGTGTGGCCAAAAGGTGCTAGCAAGATGGCTTAAAATAGCATGCGATTTTGACTATCAAACATGGTTTACATGGCAAGTATATGAAGCACATGGAATCTCACCATACCAGCAAAAATCAGTGAACTAAACATGCCGAAATATGCCCAAATAACCATGGAAATGCAGCCAACACATGCACAAATGAGGGGCTCCTTTAGAGGGCATACAAAGGGGTTCTTAATCACATACAAGATGGACATGTGGCAGCCCCAAACCGACTTTGAAAATCAAATATGATAGTCTAAAAACTCATCAAATTGACCCTGAAATGTGAGTAAGAAACATGCGAGATAGGGTCGCTTTGGAAGGCCGAAATGGCCACCAAACAAGTCAAGGTGAGAGGGGGTCACCCCCCTCCAATTTGGAGGCTCAAAACAGCAGCCAAGCCACTGAAAATCCACTGGATTTCAGTGGCTAGAAGGCCGAACAAAGCATGCAACAAGGGCTAGGATGTAAGGCTCAAAATGGGAGGCAACCAAGCATACAAGATAGCATATGACCTCAAACAAAAATGGAACCTTAATAAAACATGAAGATGATGTCAAAACAAGCCTTTTTCCAGTTTATAGAAAGTCTCAAAGATGAACACAAATAGGGCTAATCTATCATGTAAAAATGGCCCTAAAAGAGAGAATAGAGACAAGGGACAGCATCTGACCCAAAATGGCAAGGAGCCCTTCAACAAAGTTGAAGAGGGGCTCAAAACAAGGCACTTTACAGTTTACATCAAGCCACGAAAATAAACACAAGTGAGGCTAAACTATCATGCAGAAAAGGCCTAAAAGAGGGATAAAGAAGCAAGTGATAGCTGCTGGCCTCAAACAGAGGAGAGCGCTTCAACAATGTTGAAGAGGGGCTCAAAAAAGATATTTTACAGTTTATGACCAAATCCAAAATAGCTCACATATAGGCCTAAAATACTATGCAAAAAAAGGCCTAAAAGAGAGTTAAAGAGGCAAGTGATAGTAGGAGATCTCAAACAGCAAGAGGTCCTTAATGAAACATGAAAATGAGCTCAAAATATGACTATTTACAGTTTGGGTCAGAGCCCAAAAATATAAGCACAAGGAGCTAAGATATAGACCAAAATAGTGCACAAAAGAGGGAAAATGGGACTCACCCTTGTAGCCTATGTCTTCAACAGTTTTTGGACCAGGTTTGGGAGCTCTTGACCTCTGGAAGACAGCCTCAAGTTGCTGGAATGGATGTTGGAGGTGTGGAGCTATGAGTTGTAGTGTAAAATGGTGTAAGGGTTTCAAGGTTTTGAGGCTTGGAAGAGAGGGAGAGGGAGAGATGTATGCAAGAGCTCCAAAGGGTTTTTTGTAACTCTCTAAAATGCAGCTGGAGCTGCTGGTTTTATAGAGGGAGAGAAGGGAAAAAGGGGGGGAAAAACAAATTCAAATTTCCCTCCCAAAAGGCCAAACCCCGGACATAGGATCCGGGGGAAAAAAAATTGCACAGCTGGAACACACTTGGGAGGGCAAGAATGGCTGGCCAGCTGAAAAGGGCCAAAATGGTCATCCGACCAGCTAGGTGGCCAGCCTGCTACTTTTCGGGACAAAAAAACGTCTGCCGGAAAGACAGGTGGCCGGCCAGTGATTGGGAAGTCCAATGGTGGCCGTTCAAGTGTCCAAATTGAAGCCCCGGAAGTTAGCTTTCCAATGGCGCAAACCTTGCATTAAAATTCCTCCTGTGCTAAAATTTATGCCTGTTTTGGTGAAGCCGCGCAAATTCGGTTCAAACGGAGTGATGCCCTACTTCAATCAACCCTATCTCCCCCGTCCGGAATTGGCTTTAGGAGATTCTTGAGTGAAAAATGAAGCCCCGGGAGTCTTATTTCCAACGGTGGTGGCCTCATAGCTTGATTCCAAGTATGCAAATGAATAGGCCCGATTCGACGAGGGCTGCTCGACTCTTTATTAACGGTTCATGCCCATTTTCTCCCCCAACTGGATTTCTTCCCTCTTCTTCTCTTTTTTTCAACTCCAAACCCCTAAGTAAGGTGTTTTGAAAGATTTTTCAAAGATTTCATCTCTCTTTCATTCATTTCCACTTTGTTCTTGCTCGGTTTACCGAAAAGCGCAATATTTGACAAAATGCGAGCCTCGGAACATCGTAAAAACTTTATTTCAAAAACGTTTTGAAAGAGAGGGTTTTAAGACTAAAATCTTTTGATCAAGATCGTTTTGGTCCAAAAAAAGGGGTATGAAGTTGAGATTTGACTCTCTCTCCTTGCCGAAGAAATTGAACCTTTGCACTGCACAACTTCCAGAACCATCAGTCGCGTCCAAGTCTTAAAGGTGGTCAAAAATGGGGTGTCTACACTAATCTTTTTGGGCCAAAAACATTTGAATTTCAAAATTCAAAATAAATTGGTTTAGTTTTACTGTACATTCAAACAGGGTCCTTCCCGTTTTCAAATTAAACCGAAAATAAACTGGTCTGGTTGTACTGTACATCCAAACAGGGCCCTTCCCGTTTTTTATCTGTTTAAATTATGAACCCAACAGATTCAAATCTGTTTGAATTCAAAACCAACAGGTTCATACCTGTTTAATTCAAAACCTACAGCCACCATTACATCTATAAATAGGACAACCCTCATTTGATATTTTATTCATTCAGAAATTTCGTATTTCACCTCTGCAAATCCCATTCTTCATTTTGCTGCATTTTATTTTTGTGAGAGAGAGTATAAACACTTAGTGTGTTCGACGAACGAATAAATTGTAGTGCTGCTTTTATTCGTTGATAGATCATTTCATCCTGGGAGATAGACGTCCACATTTTGACAGCACCGAGGAGAGGACGAATCTGTCTTAAGGACACAGTGTCAAACACTGGACTTGATCAGATTATAATTCAAAGAAATTAATCAAGTAAGTTATTTAATTTATTTTCGGTATTTTATTATTTATTTAAATCAGATTTTAATTTTGTTTTTGTAACAAAATAAAATCTGTTTTTATTTATTTATTTTTATTTCGAGTTTGATTTTTGTAATCAAACAAATTCTCTCATTTCCTTTATTTCTTTTATATTCTGTTTGTTGTTAAGTACACAAACTGAATTAATTAATTAATTACAGTGAAGATTGACCAACAGAAACTATACCATTGCAGGAGATGTGGTAGTTTCTAAATATACCATTTCAGCATTTCAGATGTGATGATGATGATGATATGTTTGGTTGATGATGATGATTCTTTCTCTCTGTTGTGTTGATGAAGATGTGTTGGGTGGTTGATGATAATAATTCTTTCTCTTTCTCTCTCTGTGCTACTCTCCTCTTCTCTTATTTCTTTCTTTCTTCTTTCTTCTTTTTTAATTTTTCTTCTTCTACCAGTTATTGAAAAAAAAAAAAAAATCAAAACAATGAAACGACATTATTTTAAATTCAGGCCAAATTCAAATCCGAAAATTTCGAGTTCCGTGGCATAACTGAATATCTATTCCCAAGCACCCCCTCTAAAGTTGAAGCTAGTTTCTAGAAATTCGGCCAATTTATGATCCGACCCTGAAATAGATCCGGACCCGTACAACATGGGCCCCGATTTACGAAACAATTCTCATTCCGTTGTCATCATCTTGTTCCAACAAACAAAACCTCCTGAGAGACGGACACAGAAAAGAAAAGCCTCAATGAATCTCCAAGCTCCATCTACTATCTCCACTCCACTTTACCGGCTCTTCCCTTCGCCGAACTCCAATTATTCGCTCAAATTCCGCCGTAGAACGACGTCGTCGGAGCTTCATTCGCCGGTAGCCGGTGACTCTTCGCCGTCCGTGCCAACTCACAGAGTCACCGTTCACGACAGACAACGTGGACTCGTCCACCAGTTCTTCGTTCCCGAGGTCAATTTCTAGGGCATATATATATATATACATATAAATTATATATGTATATATGTATGTAATTGTTTTTTAGTTATGTTGATGATCAATTTATGTGCAGGACCAGTATATACTACATACTGCTGAGTCTCAGAATATATCGCTCCCTTTCGCTTGCAGGCACGGTATTGTTCTGTAATTCTCAAAATTTCGATACTTTTTCCTTTGCCATTCCCTAATTTTTATTCTTCAGAGTGTTTACTTGTATAAAAATGTTTCCTTTATCCCGAATGAGTCTATGTAGAATTTTTGCAAGGAAAATTATATGCACATACTGCCCGTAAGAGAGATGATTGGTGGATTATTAGAGAGATAGGAAAGAGCGTTGGCTTAGATATTCTAATTGATTGTCTTGAAAAGTGGGTCTAATTTTTTGGTTGAAGTAGCACTACCCTTTTTGCAATGTCTGTTAGTTAGGCAGATCTACGAGACTGGAAATTGTGCGAGGAATTTAGGCACCAACTCTATTATAGCTTGGGAATTAATGCGATAGAAGCTTTACTACTGAGATTATCTCTTACAATTCATTTTTGGAAAATGATATGCAATTCCATTTTATAGACCCATTTTCTATGTCCAATGATGTATAAATAAAATGATTGGTTGATGATTAGAGAATAAATGAGAGAGAAAGTTGACTTAGATATTTTAATAAAGTGCCACATCTTTGAGTCTAATTTTTGTGCTTGAATAACAATACTCTTCATTTTTTTGTTTCTTGCTTGAATTCAATTTGTTTTTTTGTTATTTATTGCTGTCTTTTTACATGTTAAGTTTGTGTATTGTGTTATGATACTTAAGCCTTTCGGCTCCAAGTTATGCACCTATTTTTTTTTCCCTCCCTACTATGGGGACCGTTATTTTGCAATTTGGTTACATATATTAGCACTGTTTTCTATTTTACTGAGGAACTAAGCACTAATTATAAGTATTTTTTTTGTACATTTCAGGTTGTTGCACTAGCTGTGCTGTTCGGATAAAATCTGGGCAAATTAGACAGCCTGAAGCATTAGGGATATCTGCGGAGTTGAAATCTAAGGCATGTAAAATTCACTTGGTTTGTCAAATATAATTTTTTATGAGCTTGTATTTTCACTAGAATACTGTGAATCAAAGGTTGTGTTTGGATTCTTGTCTCTTGTTCTCATGTTGCATCCTTGGAATTTTCTTTGTAGTTCATCTTTATGTGTACATGAATCATAGCATAGCTTGAAATTGAAGATTAAGATTGATACTTTGATACTTTGGGAAAACAAAACGGTGTAAACCCAAAGTATTCATGCTAATTACTGCATCTTGAACATTTCCAGTTGGACAACACTGGAAGTTGCCATATTATGTTGGAGCCTACGAAGCATTTGACACGAACATGCGATACGGCACATGCATGCTGATATGTCAATTTTTTTTAAAAAAAAAATGTAGGACATGACATATGGGGAATACACACAGGGCGTACCCAGTGCACGAAGCTCCTGCTTAAGTGGGATCTGGGGAAGGGTTGATGTACGTTACCTTACTCTGCAAATGGAGAGGCTGTTTCCGTGACTCGAATCTGTGACCACCAGGTCACCAAGGGGTAGCTTTACCGCTACGCTAGGCCCGTCTTTCATGGGGGATACACACAAAAATATAATTTTATATATTTATTATATGTCATATGTATAAATATTTCATTCAAAGATAATAAAAAATGTGACATGACACTAATTTCTAAAGTTTAAAGGAGGAGGGATTAATAGGTATAAATTGATATTATTTTTCTTTATCATTGTATTTTTCTAAGTTATTTTGTTCAAACTTGTATTGTATTTTTTGTGTGTTTAGCAATGGATATACATATGTGTCCAACACATGTCAGGAAGTGTCCAATGAGTGTTGGTGTTGGACACTGATACGTGCACCTTCTTGGAAGTGTACGTGCTTCTTAGGTTGGAGCTATCTAAAAGTTGTGGGACTTCTTTTTTTTTTTGATAAATAAAGTATTTTATAAATAAGATGCCAAAGGGTTGTAACTTCAAAAAAAAAAACAAAAAGAGATAAAGAAAGCTCATAAAATCTGCAGGAGTAAAGGAGGATTCATAATAATAATAATAAAAAAAAAAATCCCCTGAAACAAAAAAGAAAACTATGCAATAAACACTACTGCCTTTTTGGTTGTGGGTGGTTTATTATTTGACAAATTAGGAAGTCATGTCAAACCATTTGAAATGGCCCTTGCATAAGTGGTTTGAAAATTTCATTTTAACTTTTACCGAAGTTCTCCTTGGCTCAGAAAAAGAAAAAACCCTAAAAGGAGCTCATTATTGGTTTGGAACATGGGTTACTTTTGGCATGTTGCATCTTATAATTAAACAATTTACTTGTTCCAGCAATAAAAAAGGAAAATATAAAAAGTTACATAGAGGAATTTATGTTTTATATCTATTAGTTTAAAAATTGATTACAATTTCACATTTGTTTGATCTACAATGCAGGGGTATGCACTTCTTTGTGTGGGCTTCCCCTCCTCCGATATTGAAGTTGAAACACAAGATGAGGACGAGGTAATGTGGATGACTAACTATTTATGCTTTTAGAAACCTAACAACATGTTTGAACTTCCAAAAGGAATCAAATCATTTGGTTGCATTTTAGACAGCATGGGGTGGGTTATAATGTAAAATGTGGAAAATAAAATGAGAGTAAGTCGTTGCATGCCCGAAGAATTAGGTTTTACATTTTAGGATTCTATGAGATGTTGTGGTTTCAGTTTGTTGTTAATATCCGGAATACTGGCTAATTTTTCTCAAAAAATGCAATTTCTCCTAGAGACATTCTTGTGGAGTCAATGCAGCCCTGCCATGGATTACTTTAATGGATGGATGAAATGCTTTTACATTCTATACAGTTATACGTTGTTTTACTCTCTAACACTCATCACAATTTGATCAGTAAATAGAAAAAGAAGTTATTGATGACATGTTAGTTTTGGAAGAACATCTAAGAGAGAGTAGAGAGGAGAGGGGGAGATAGAGTTTCTGTTGTTTTTGGTGGCTTTCCATGGGTGATTATGGTGTCAAATCTCTCTGACATACACCCAAATAGATGGATAAAATTTTTTGATGGCTTATCAGTTTAGAAGCATGTTACCAGTGCACATGCTGGGCGAGGGGTTTAAAGATATGGTGAAAATTTAAGACTATATTTGATGGGAAAATGTGGCTTGTTTGCTTGTAAAGAAGGACAGAAAATTGAGTTTAAGAAATTGGAACTTTTTTCATTTGATTTTATTGAGTGGTATGGTCAAGTACAGGTTTGTGTTTCTATGTACTTGAGTATTTTTGTCATTAGGTGTATTTTTGTTAATTTTCTTTGTTGTAAAAAGTAACCTACTTTGGAGGTGGTTGTTGTAAGCTACTTGTGTTATACTATTTCATTGGGTACTTGACCACGTCCTATAGTAGGGAAATATATATTTTTTTGAATATCTTTTCTACTATTTGGATCATGGATATGTGAAACTCTTGCCTTGTTCAGGTGTATTGGCTTCAATTTGGAAGATATTTTGCCAGAGGACCTGTAGTAAGTCTATATTCCTAATTTTTTTTTTTTTGAATGAAACCCTTTTTACCAAACTAAATGATAAAGTCAAATGATAAAGAAAGAGAGTAGAGTTACCACCAAATTACTTCTGTTGTCCTTTTCAGTTATCTTACTTCTGCAATGTATTATTTCTGCAGGAAAGGGATGACTATGCATTAGAGTTAGCTATGGGTGATGAATAACAGAATATGTTGCGTTGGATACTGAATTAGAAGTGAGATTTTATGAGTGAAACATGAAGATGTATAATTTTCCCCTCCCCTTTCATATCTTTGTTTTTATTCTTTTATCAATCAATCCTGTTACCTCCATTTTGCACTTAAAATGTACTATGATTTCTCTGAGTAGACATTCCATGCTGTCTATGGCTCTCCCATGGAACTGAATGTTGTTTTTCTGGGAGACTTTAAAGCAGTTATTCTTGCCTTCGTTTGTTGATTTTTTTTTTTTCGTGAAGATTTGAGTCTACCTATGGGTATTTAGTTTTTTGCTAGACCACCAATACTAACAAGATTAGACAATTTTTGAGAAAGAAAGAAGAAACGAAAATTAACTAGATTAGACAGTTTTAAATGTCACCTAGATACTGTTCAAACTTCAAACATGAAGGTCATTTGACGGGACACTTCTTAAACTGTGTTTTTGAATATGGTTGTTGAGGCAGAGGAAGGAAAGAATGGAGGTTTTAGTCTTACGACCATTTGAGGTTTGGTATGGTGTGTGTGTTTTCTTGTTTCTCTGAGTTACCGGATGAACCATTTTAACTGATTATGGAAGATCTTCCCTGCATCAAAGACCAAGTTGGGGCCTCAATTTTTTGAATCAAAAAAGAAATGTGAAGATACCCAGAATGGCTTTGTTTTGTTGGAACATCTCCACAATCCTTAAAGCCCTTCCAGGTGACAGGAGATCCATTAATATTCTGAAGATGATATTTAGATTACTATATTTTGTTTGTTTGGTATGTCTAATCCATGTTGTTGAATTTTTTACTCTCTTGACGGTAATTGTGGACCACTTTAATGCGGATGAGATTACAATTTGTTGGTGGCAGGGTTTCAATATTTGTGCTTGTGGGGCTAAGATGGATAGAATAGAACGGACTACTAGGCCTTGTTTCTTTAAGGGTAAAGTAAAACAGAAAGTGTCCTTTTTAGGTAGTAAATTGGATAAATTCTCACATCCATTGTGGCTCTTAAATTACATGAGATGTTTGATAAATTGCATTTTTGCTTTGTTGGTTTCTGAATTGTACGTATGTTGGTCATTAGGGGTGGAACTCAAAACATTATCATCATCCATGTAGAGGGAAAATCTAGCATAATTAAGCATCTAGATGGGCCTGCATGATATAGAAAAAGTTCCATTTTATATGAAATCATATCTTTGGTTGATTTTATTTTTGGTATAATTTCTCTCTCTGAAAGGTGCTCTGGCATTGTTGTACATTTGCTATACGACAAACTTGCCCAGCAGATAAGATTTATAGTAGATGGTTGCAATTCCGTATTTGTGCTTTCCATGTCTGCTTAGTGATAAAATGAATAGAGAATTAACTTTTGAAATTGGCTTTCTACCTGTGTTTCAGGCAATTGTTAGTCTTATCCACAATCAGACTACCAAATTTGAAGGAATCAAAAAGTTACTCTTCTGCTTGATAATTAAGATGCAGCTGGGAAGAGGTTTCATGGCTTACATTGTTTGCCAGCTGCATACTTCTAGATGATTACTCAAGATAAGAGATGAATTAAGTTAGAAGTGTTAATAGGTCCTTCAAATTTTACTGTGTGGATGCAAATGGTAGGGGATTGAAATTGGGACAGTTAAGATTGATTGTCAAGGGGCTCTTGAGAGCTACCCTTTTTGTCACTTTATTTGTGTGATTGACATGAACCTTTGCTATTACCAAAAAAACCCTTTCTGTTGAAGGGTATTGTACTCAACAAACTACTTATCTCACTTGAAGGGTAAACTTTGTAAGATTGCACTAAGCAAGTATAGGTTTTGGTGATCGATCAAAATACATACATATATATATATATATATATTGAATGAGAGATGGACAAGTGACAAGAGAAGACTTGCCAGGATAGAATTATGAAATTATTTATGAGAATTTCAAGTTAATACAAATTGGTGACAAGTTGCGTAGTTGAAAGAGAATCTTTTATGTAATTATTTACTACTTTCATTTTTATATCATGATACCTCATCTTTATTTAGACCTCACCTCGTTGGGAGGTAAAATTCTTTGGCCTCTCTGCTGCCTTCAAAGACTGCAACCAATATTTTTCTTTGTGGAAGGGAAAATAATACAAAGATAAAAGATTTTAAGAGAAGTGCAAAGAATGCAGTTTGGGGGAAATTTTGTCTATGTAATATTAGTGTTTAGGAAATTGGATTAAGTGACTCAAAAATGAATTTACATTTTTTTAGTACTCTGATTTAATTGGTTCTATTGTCTAACAGATATCTTTATGAGAAACTTCAAGAAATTTTAATACAAGTCAAATATTTTTTCTCTTATTTTTTTGGTTAGAGTTCAAGTCAATTCCATACATCAATTTTTCTGTTGGTCCTCTTTCATACAATTCTCACCTCAACACTTACTCTTACTTTATCTCTTTGGTCCTTTGAGACTTTTATTGGATTATTAAATTTGAACCATTGTCTTCTTATATGGGTGGAAGCAATCCTTTTGACAATTAAATGACATTCGGTACTGAAATAATTTCTTGCCGTGTACTCTATGCAACTGATATGCATATCCAAGAGTAGAGGAAAATGAAGCTTTCATTGTCCAAAAACGCTTAAATTCACTCATAACCTTAAAGGTCTTTCTTGTACAATACTTCTGATGCATCAAACTCGTCAAAACTGGATTTTTTTATGATACCGTACTGGTGGTTTTCAGTACAGGTACCAAAATGTACCATGGCCATTTGATTGAGCAGTGGAGAAGATCTGGACGTTGATTGCTAAAGCGTAAAAAAGCCTCCAAAACCGTGATAGTAAGTTGGATTACATTTAGTCGTAACTTCTTACAACCAACTTATCATTCTCTACTTACTACTGAATGTGATATCATTTGCCACAATTGACTTATTGCTCAGTCAAGCTCTAGTTATCAGTTAATACATGATAACACTTGCCACGCATTGTGATATTATTAGTTAACCATTGGTACCATCTTGAGACCATAGTCATTCCCCAACACTGACCCTTTCCTTATCTCTTCGGTGGTCAAAGATTTATACTGAAACAACTCTACACACTGATCTGTGTAATCTGAAAGTAAAGGGAAATGAAGTTTTTTCGTATCCAAGAACATTCAAATGCACACGTAACCTCAAAGTCTTTATTGTACAATACTTTCTCATACATCTGACTTGCCAACATTTCTTATTCATAATAGTCTATACAAGTAGCTAGAGAAATGTTGTGCTTGTTCAGAGATGGCAAGTACTAGGGACACTGTAAGATGAGATACCGAAATTGTAAGTGTTTGTAGTAACCGACTCAACTGTCTCACGAATTTAGGTGTTGAATTTTTGCTCAGTAGTGCTTGCTGTTGCCTGCTGCTGCATCGTCCAATGAAATACATTTTTAATGAGATACAAACACAAAAAAGGGGAAATTTTTAGTCTCTAATTGAGTTTGGTTTCTTCTATTTTCTACACCATTGTAGTGATATCATGCCTACTGGTACTTAAAAGGAACTCGGATCCTAAAAAAATAAAATTGTCTAATTTCTTGAAGTGATCCACAGAACTCAGATTTTTTTTTTCCTTCTTCAGTTTTTTTGTTAATAGAAAAACTTTTTCAGCAAAAATTAGAATTTAGAAAGTAAGGCTGAAACTGAGGAACTAGGTGAGAGTGTAGATAGATGGATATGGATCATTGCAGAGGAAAATGCTTTGGAAGCTAAGTGTTGCTGCTAGAGGGGGTGATCATAATATCATATAGCAGGATGTGTCTCCTCCATAGACATGCCTATTAGGGTGATCATAAACTCGAATCTTGTGGTTCAATAAATGTTTATATCTGAAGATGAGTATTTTGATCAATCTAATATACACAGAGAGAGAGAGAGAGAGAGAGAGAGAGAGACAGAGAGACTAACCCCAACTGATGTCACAAAATTGCAAACTGCACATTTCACTGACCGTGCTCCGTATTGGTACATTAGCAGCATCCGGCAGTTCCCACAGTTGACATGTGCCACCTGATTTGCTGTCACCATATACATTTGATGTGTCACTAAAAACCCACACAACAGAAAAAACATAGATCTTATGAATTTATTCATATATGTATATATACCATTATTGGTTCTATACCTTCCATGGCTAAATTGATAGTTTGACAACAAGAACACTGAACGCTTGTCGCTCCTCGAATGTACATGAGTAAGGTGTGACAGCCTCCACAAACCAACTGAGCCATTTCCGTGCCTTTCCACAGTCCAATCAATAACATAAGATTGCTAAGCTGTGTACTGTTAACCCTACTTATCCTTAAAAAAGAAACCGAATGAATGCAGTGCTGCAAGCACTACATTCTGTGCACTTTTCTGGAAATTTCCATGTTTGTATTGTATTTTATGAAACAAAATTGATTCTTTACAATGTTTTAGGGTTAGACAAGCTAAAAAAAAGGGAAGAAGCGTACCAGGAGGTGGCACAGCTGTGACAGCATTGCAAACAGCACAACATATAGAGGTTGCGCCAACTGGATAGAGCAAAAGGTTTTGACATCCGGAACACACGAGCTGGCTTTGTGCACCTGATGATCAAAATGTAAGCAGCCGGTTGATGATAAAAAGTGATTCATAAAACAGGGCAACTCTGTATTGGTGCAAATTTACAGATTTCTTGATGAGTTATTGGCTGATGAGACTACTACCCAGGTTAGACATTGAACAAAACAATATTGCAAACTATATGAACCATTTCATTCCTTGATAATTGATATTTTTTTGCATACCCAAATCTTGTAATCTTCAATTCTAAACTTTTGCACAAGAGATTGATATTGGATTTGTTAACTTCTCTCATAATTGTTTCTTGAACTGTAAGTATTATTGTTTTGATTCTTTGAATGCTTCTGTTCTTAATTCTATGTTGTTTTCAGGCTAAAATAAGTGTAGAATTGAGTAATTTACCATTTGCAGGCGGTGTGAATGTTGCTGTAGGGGTTGGATATGGAGCAAGAGGTGCTGGCATTATGACTCTCTCAAAGGTTCTCACTTTCTCTTCCAAGATCTTAAAATTTCTCTTCTTCATACACATGAAACAGAACTTTCTCGTCTGTCATTACCATTTTCTGGGAAAAGAAAAAGAAAAGTAGGAATGCATGAGCTAAGACAGTTCAAGGACTTGAAAGAAAACCATAATTTTAAAAGAAAGATACACTACTAAATTCTAGTTAGAATTCCAAGAAATAAAAGATGCAAAAAAGAATGTCAAAAATTATATAAATAGCAAACCATATATAAAAGAAAGTTGACATTTCTGTGAGCTACGAATTCTGTTGAACATAATGAAGTCAGGCAAGCACAGACATTTGCAAGTTGCAGATCAGAGAGAGAGAGAGAGAGAGGTTCAAAGTACTGGACAAAAATATAGCAGCAATGCTATGGAAAAATAAATACTTAGAAAAGTACTTAGAATTTGAAATGTACAGATCAAATTCCTTTCTAAATGTGACCTAATCACGCCAAATTTAACACCTTAAATTAAAATTAAAATTATTTTGGGTACATGGCACTTTTCAAAATATGGAGAAAAGGAGGTGTTAACTGTTAAAAATAAAAAATAAAAAAAAGAAAGAAGAAGAAGAAGAGAATTTTTACCATTTTCCTGTCTTTGTTATCTCTCAAGGTGCAATGGAGCTCTCATTTTCTTTTCTTTTTTGGTATGGATAGATGTGGTTGATTTCGGTTGCTGTTGGTGGCATATCAAGATCAGCTTTGTTGGAAACTCTGTTCTCTCTCTTCTCTCTCTCTCTCTCTCTCTCTCATATATATGTTTTTGGTTTTAGGAGTAGTCATTATATAGATAGGATATACTGTATCTCATTGCATGCATGTGAATGCTGCATTTAAGCCACACGCTCCTTCCTTCCTTCCTGGGGCACTAGCGGAATGGATCACTCAGATTGGGCCGCGTAACCCCAACTGAGCAGACACTTAATCCCACTGAGGGTCCAAGATTTGGATTTGCAAAAATACTTTTGGAACATTGCTGGTGGTGGTCCCCTTGTCCATTTTGCCAAATTTATGCCCTTTATGCTGTGTTTGGTTGGGGGATTTGGAGAGGGATTTGGAAAGGGAAATGGAAAAGGTAGGTGAAATGTGAATAAAACATGTCTATATTTCACCTAATTTCACACACCTTTTCCCTTTCCTTTTCCAAATCCCTCGTCAAATCCCCCCAACCAAACACAACATTAATGTGATGATGATGATGATTTGTTGGTTTATTCACCTACTTCTCAAGTCAGGTTGTGTGAAATTTGAATATTGTCATTGGATGAATTTCATTGATTTTTTCTCACATTCTATCTGAATACAATAAATATTATGTATATATGTAG
The DNA here is from genome assembly GCA_030407325.1 of Camellia japonica. Lineage (NCBI taxonomy): Eukaryota > Viridiplantae > Streptophyta > Magnoliopsida > Ericales > Theaceae > Camellia > Camellia japonica. The sequence continues at coordinate 104,151,725 of JAPPVO010000013.1, read as the reverse complement.
GACTCATTATTTTCTTGATATGATGGATCTTACACAACGTTGGAGATGAAAAAAATCGGTGAAATGCATCAAGTGATACATATAATGGCAGACCCTGAAATTGTATGAAGGGGAGCCAAGATAAAATTATTTAGACCTTTGAAAGGGTTGAAGTATTATTATGTAGATTTTGAGCAGTCAAAACACTGATTTCTTTTATAAATATTTAAAATTGCAATGAGATTTTCAAAAGTTGTAGGACTCATCTAAAATTTGGGTCTGTAGTGAAGATTCATTCTTGACTTTGGTCCTCTTCTAGTACAGGAGTGGAAAACATGTTGACGTGACATTGATAGTAATATATTGAGTCTATCATCAACCAATAAAATTCTCTAATCTTCTTACTGTTCAATCATATAATTTTTGTTATTACAATGAGAAATTTCTCATTTTTAAATAAATTGTCACATCACATGCTATTACTATTATTCTTGATATTTACGCACACATGTACTTTTCAAACAGAATTTGTGGCTTTAGGTGGTGTTTGTTTTGAGGGATTGGGTCATGAGATTAGATTAATAGTCATTCCGGACTAATAGTTCGTGGTTCAAAATTTTTGCTTCGGATTATTAGTTTCAAATATGTTTGGACTATTGTGTCCCATGGGACTATTGTGTCCCATGTTTAGTTTCAAATATGATTGTAATATGTGGATGAGGGAGATATGGGATTAGGTAGTGAAATGATTATTTTGACCCTCTATTATTTAATTATGCATTATATTTAGTAAAATTTAATAAAATTTAAATGTCTCAATTTAAAAATAAAATAATTTTATTTAATTTTTATTGATGTTTTATTTATTTAATTTTTTAAAATAATTGTTTATAGATATTTTATTGATGTTTTATTTTAAAATTTTGTTTATATTTTATTTAATTTCTTTATTTAAATTTTAATAGATGTTTTATTTATTTATTATTATTATTTAAAATAAATTTATTTAAAATTTTAATTAAAAAAATAACATATACTTTTATTGATATTTTATTTAATTTTTAAAAATAAATTTATTTAATTGTACACAAAATAAAATAAAATAAAATTTTATTTAATCTAACTAAAAATAATTAAAATATTAAAGATATGTTTAACATTGTTATTACTTCGTATATAATTGAAAAGGGTAAAATAGTCATTTGAGTATTTATCATTCTCCATAATATCCCAAACAAACATAGGATTCAATAGTCTAATCCAAACATCTAATCCCATTATTAAACAAACATAGGATATAAATCCAGCTCAACCAAATAGTCTGGTGATAATGTATCCCAAGACTAACAGTCCGGTGGATTTTAATCTCCCTTATCCAGTCTGTCCAAACAAACATACCCTTAGGGCATGTTTGATTGGGTGGATTAGAGCATAGGATTGGGATTATTAATCCGTGGGCCCAATTATCCTATGTTTGTTTTAACATTTTGGTTTAGGATTATTAATCCAACGGATAATTAATCCAACAAATTTGTAGAATTATTAGTAATGGGGTAGGGGTGGGATTATTAATCCAATGGATATTAATCCAATTGGATAGTGAATACCACACTAATTTAATAGTATTATTAATACTTCACTATTAATCTTTTAAATCAAACATGACCTTAAATGCTTCCAAGATACTATGCATAATATAATCATCTGTTGGAATATATGCTATTTTAGTTGAAGATGAATTTAAAAGAATTGTTATCAAATTAGTGAATTGTAGTAGACAAAGCGTAACCGTTAATTGATTGGATTAATTTGAAACAAAGTACAAAATTAAAGGAAAATATGTTTTAGAGCTGCATCATAAAGAATGGCCAATGACCCTTCCAAGGTAGAGAACACGCCAAAGAACCCATTGCAAGATGATAGCAAAGCATTCCATAGAGAGGGACCACCATTTGGTATTTTTTTTTTTTTTTTGAATGAAAAAAAAATGATATTCGAAGGTGTTATCACGGCATTTGTGGGCTCAAGTCCCGGGATAGGCAGTTGCCGGCCTAATTTAACTCAACCCATAGGAAGGAATTTACCATCAAGACATCAGTGGAGTTCATCGACCACCCTAACAAGGTCAAGTTTCAATTAGAATATAGTACGAGATCTTTGCAGAAACCATTGAAAACTCAACATTTTATGCCTTCTAAGAGTTGAATTTGACTCTATACTGGGAAGGTTAATACCTTTACCACTGGGCCACCACCCCCGGTGGTTACCACTTGGTACTTTGTTTGGCATTTTTTCTACGTTCTTATTAAATCCCAATGGATATTCCTACCACTGTTCGAAAAATCCACCAATAATGCCAGCCTTATGCTTGACCAAACAATGATTTTAGGAGAAATATTCATTCAATGTGATTTTTAAAAAAATAAAAATCATAAATTAGTGATAAGTTTTACAAAAGTTACAAATTAAAACCTTTAATTTTTTTCATTATAATTTTGTAAAAATACAACTCACTGGTAATTTTCTATTATTTTAATCCACTTGGACGGGCTTTTAAATTTTTACTTGATTTTTAGAAGTTTGTAGATGCCTAATTTTTGGATAAGAGTAATGTTAGGAATATCAAATTTTTTGTCAAATAGATAACCAAATATCTCACCTAAATATAGGATCCACACTTTCACGAATTCTTGGAATCTTAAATTGGTTAGTGTTTGTCATAATTTTTCATTTAGGTGAACAAAAATGTTTTATTCTCCAATTTCTCCTCCTCAAACTTTTCTAATGATATGGTATTACTCTACCAACCAATCAACTCATTTCGAACTCTTCCCCCACATCTCAAAATTGTTAGCCACATTATTGGAGAAAATTTTGTAACACAACTATAACTTAAGCTTTAATGCATTTTAGAGACTTCTTTCAAGATAAAAAAATCAAATTAATTCATTAGGTTTAGCTACACCAACTTTTTTGAGAACAACTTTGACTTGTTATTTTTCTGCCGCGACAATTGAGGTGTTTAGTGGGGATTATGGAAGCAACTTTCTAGACTATTTAGTATAGTTTCTGTTTATAACTTATCAGGTAGAAATAACTTAAATAAGTTAGAAATTTTTTTTTTTTTTCAGAAGTTGGATGAGGGGTGCTTTTAGTTTATATTTTCTGATTATCAATTTTTAATTTAAAATAATCTCCACCAAACACCCTCAATATAGGTCGGAAAAAGATTGAAACTCTTAAAAAAATCTTTCTTAATTTACTCAAAATGACATACTACACAAACAACACACAATCTAGTTTATATCTCTAAATTAATACTATCACATAAGTAATTCCCTCATTCAATGAAATAAAGGCAAATAAAGAAAAAAAAAATTCATTTTCTCTCTCTTTCTACAATCTAATACTCTCTCTCTCTCTCTCTACTCTTCTTCTAGGTTTTCTTCGTCTCGAGCGTCGCTTGGGTGGGAGAGAGGGGCTTCGGCCTCCTCGCTTCTCCTTCTACCCCATTTTTATCATTCCGTTTTCTCTGCGATTTTGGTTAAATAAATCTTAAAAGCTTTGTATTTCCAATTTCTCCTTCCTTGTTAGTTGTTATTCCCTTCATAGGTGGAATTTTTCCTTGTTTCTCCTTTCCTCTTCCTTTCCGCCTTACCCCAATCATGATTTTCATTGGATTTACTTTCTCCCTCCTCCTTCATTGCACTCCAGTGTCGCTACTACCACACCACCACTTGATCTGCTATCTCCCGCCTCCACGACTGTACCTCCACCTGATCTGTCCCCAACCCTTTTCTACTTTCTCATCTTCACCAATTTTGCTCGCCTCCAGCTGTCGAATCCGCCGCCACCATTCCATTGGCCAAACTTGAAATTGAGCCATAATTTTAGACTTATATAGTTAAATTCTTACAAGCCCCATACCACCAAATTTTGCCATTTTTTTTAATGTCTATGGGAGAGCCCAGGGTTGGCCCAATAACGAAATGAACCCACGTGAGCAATCTAGGAGTCTATAAAAGGCAATGCATGACCCTCACAGTCTCTCTCTTTCTCTGAGCTACTCAGAGACCATAACCAAGCGCGGATCTTCGAGACTAATATGTGAGTTACTTCTCTCAATCTCCTTGTATTTGTATATACATAGCAATCTATATTCATATATAAATTCGTAAAAACATATATCTATATCACTCTCTCTCTTTCTCCACCATCATAATCAATTATCTTCTTCGTCTAGGGTTCTTCGTATATTATTTTTCTCTCACTCTTTCAAATTTCAATGGGTTGTACTGTAAGAGAAAAACACATCCGAACCAATAGGAGGGCTCGATCGGTAAAACCCGATATTGATCAGACCAATCTCATGGATAGAACGTCAATCTCTAAACCCGTAATCGAATCCGGTATCAGACCTTTGAATTACCAACTGGGTGTTAACGAATTATCCCAGAATTCAAACCCTAACCCTAACCCCAATTTTGATGATAGTGGTTGGGGATACTGTACTGAAGAGCAATTAGAGGAGATTCTGTTGAAGAACTTGGAGTTTTTGTATAATGAAGCTATTTCAAAGCTTGTTGCTTTGGGTTATGATGAGGATGTTGCTCTTAAAGCTATATTGAGGAATGGACATTGCTATGGTGGAATGGATGTGTTGACTAATATATTGCACAATTCCTTAGCTTATTTGAATAGTGGGTGTGGTGGTAATACTGGGAATTCTGAGGATTCCGAGCCCAATTTCATTGATTTGAGACAGTTGGAGGAGTACTCTCTGGCAGCTATGGTGTGTTTGTTACAACAAGTTAAGCCCCATTTGACTAAAGGTGATGCCATGTGGTGTCTCCTGATGAGTGATCTTCATGTGGGTCGAGCGAGTGTGATGGAAATTCCGGTTCTTCCCCCGACTAGTAATAATGGATGTAGCAGTCCGTCTCCTAGCAATGCAGAGAGTGTTAGTAACAATCCAGTTGGGGTTGCCCCGGCATTATGCAGGTTTCATGGAGGTTGGGGTTTTGGAAATGGTGGTACTTCTGAATTTCCTGTAAATGGGTTTTTCTCACATGCATCGGAAATGAATTTGCATAAAGAGATTGAATGTCCAAAGAGGTTCAATCTTACTCCTTCGATGAAGTCTTTGTTGAAGAGGAATGTTGCAATGTTTGCTGCAGGCTTTAGAGCAAACTCAAAACAAATGCAGACGCAATCACAGGCTTGTGCTAGCTCTTTGTCGAGTGGAGATTCATCATCTGCTGCTGTTTCAGGGGTTGAGGTTGCAAGTGAGCAGAATGAGG